>JAAIIK010000196.1:1528505-1550695 GCA_014706435.1 Silurus glanis | reverse complement strand
TAATAATAATAATAATAATAATAATAATAATAATAATAATAATAATAATAATAGTAATAATAATAATGATAAATGCACTCAGAGTGCGAGGCAGAGACTAAACAAACTTGTGATCCACCACCTAATACATTTCTTAGGGGATTTTAACTCAGATGTTCAGCACGTAAAAATGACTGCATTAAGTACACGAGTGTATTAAACCGAAAGTCCTGTACCAAAAAATTCTGTACCAGAAAGTCCATAAGTCAGTTTAACCCAAAATGTATTCCTGTTCATGCAGGAACAGTTTTGGGTCTCCAAATTTTATGCTACCACATCCAGAGACATCCTATGCAATTGCCTTCAACATTCTTTTTTCAACAGTTCGGGAAAGAACTGTATGGATGGAACAGTCACGTTTCTATGATATTGTGTAGATAATGTAACTTAGCATTAGATAGCATTTTCTATATGGTGTTTTTTATCTGCAACATCTAAAGATCAGTACATCATAATAACAATACATGACGTGTAAATATGTGTGTAAAATAAAAAAAATTGTACACTGATGTTCCAGGCCCTGGATTGGCTTTCATTGCTTATCCACGTGCTGTTTCCATGATGCCCTTCTCTCCTCTGTGGGCCTGTTTTTTCTTCATTATGATTGTGCTGCTCGGCCTGGACAGTCAGGTGAAACACGAATGTGCTAAGTTCCTGAATGTAAAAAGTAATAACATATTTTCCCCAATGAATTCTCTTTTTATTATAGACTACTGAGATAATTATAGTCGACTGAACAATCAGCTTAAGTGACTGGTAGCAGTAGTGATTTACTTAATAACTACATATCATCCTTATAGTCATAAGTTTGTTGTTATAAATAGTATATTTTCCTAAAATATATATATATATATATATATATATATATATATATATTTTTATTTGTTTTTTACTATATTATTCTAATCCATTCATCTTCATGAACAATGAACTAGCTGATCATTTGTTTTTACGTGTTTGACCTTTTTTGCTCATCCAGTTGTAATACCATCCTCTTGTAATGCTGTCACTGCACGAAGGATTTCCACTAGTACATTTTACTGACTTTATTTGACTTTGATCTCTCAGTTTGTCTGTGTGGAGAGTCTGGTGACGGCGGTAATCGACATGTACCCGTCAGTGTTTCGTCGTAAAAACCGCAGAGAACTCCTGATCCTTGCTGTGGCCCTCTTCTCCTTTCTCATGGGATTGATCATGCTGACAGAGGTAGGACAATGGCCAAGCAATTGCGTAATATTATAGACCCCGGTATATAAAAAAGGACACATTTATCAGTCTGACCAGAGAACCAGTGGTGGCCTGTTAGTCAAGATTTCATAATGAAATAAATAAAGATATGCAAGAAAATGCCAAGGTCCTCACTCTCACTCTGTCTCTGTCTTTGTCTCTGGTGTAGGGTGGTATGTATGTCTTCCAGCTGTTTGACTACTATGCAGCCAGTGGGACATGCCTTCTCTTTGTTGGCATTTTTGAGACTATTTGCATTGCTTGGGTTTATGGTAAGAATATGTTCACCAATTTTTCTAACATAGTGTCTTTTCATTTTTTGCGGGCGGGGTTAAAAACATTACTTCGCCCAGATACTGGAGAGCCTCAAAGACGTAGGATAAATACATTACATGAACAAAAGCCCTGGGACACCAACCATATGTAATTCATCCTCAAACTTTCACCACAAAGATGTCTTTGGATGTGGTGGCATTACATATTCCTTTCACTTGAACTAGGAGACCCAAACCTGTTCCAGCATGACAATGCCCCTGCGCACAAAGCTGAAGATATGAAGATATGGTATGCATACTGTATCTTTGAGTGGAAGATCCTGAATGGCCTGCTATAGAGCTCTGACTGAATGTGAACGCTGACTGCACTCCAGGCCTCTTCACCTCACATACATCGCTACCTGACTTTACTAACACCCCTGTGGCTGAATGAACACACTCCAAAATCTAGTGGAACAACTTCCCAGAAGAGTGGAGGGTATTATAACAGCAAATGTAATGTTCAAAATGGACATACAACCCTTATGGTATCTTAAGGTGTCCACAACCTTACAAAACCTTATTTCCAAAAATGTTCTAATATTTCTGTTGTAATACACTTACAATTCTTAAAAAAAGGCAATAGTGCCTTTACGCAAATAACTGGATTTTATTATTCGCAGTTTCGCCAATCGTGCATTTTACAGTGACACATGGTCTTAGCCTTACCATGCTTTTGACCTTATGTTATGCTAGCTATAATATGCAAACTAGCATTGTTTTACCACCTCTAACATTAGATCAATTGTAAGGGTGTATATATAATTCTAATACACCTATTCTCGACTGTAGACTATATAGAGCCTGAAAAATAAAGTAATAAATAATATTCAATTTATAAACACTAATTATACAAACGTTACACTATGCTATTAATATTCCAGTCTGAAAATCATTTCTAGGTGCTGATCGTTTTTATGACAACATTGAGGACATGATTGGTTATCGACCTGGACCCTACATTAAGTACTGCTGGTTGTTCCTGACTCCAGCCACTTGTTTAGTAAGTTTCTTAAATATGTACATAATATATTTGTTATTCATTTGTTTGTTTGGTGTTTTAAAACTAGATTTCATAATTCATAATGTATATTGTAACTACACCATATGACCTTGCTTTGCTTCAACCTACTCCTTTATTCAGCCTAATTCACTATAGATTTTGGCCATTTTTTTATTTCTTTTGTCATGAATATTTTTGTTCCTGTAGGGTACCTTTGCCTTCTCTTTGATTAAGTATACTCCATTGAAGTACAACAATGAGTATGTGTATCCATGGTGGGGTTATACATTGGGCTGGCTTCTGGCTTTGTCATCCATGGTCTGTATCCCTCTGTGGATCGTATATAAGATGGGCACTGCCAAAGGAACGCTAAGAGAGGTGGTTCGGCTATTGCAACATAGAAGACACCAAATTCTACAATTAGTTTGAACTTCTTCAACAACTTCCTTTCCTTCTTCTCCGTTCTATATCTTTAGAGATTCCATGAGCTGACCAAGCCATCCCCTGATCTGCCCATAACACGGCAGGAACAGGAGAAACTACAGGTTATATTTGTTGCTGATGGGGATGGTCTTCCAATGAGAAGAGTTTCTACCAAGGATGGATACTTTCCCGTCAGTGAGAAGGAATCGCAATGCTGAATGCCTCAATGGCAAGAGACAATGCAGGATGTTTATGTTACTTTTAAAGTGGTCCTCGAATGCCTTTTGTTTATACCTCACACTGCTGATGACAACCAAATAGCAGCAACCGAGAGGAATGAAAACCTTTGAAATGGATCTTAGAAAAGGCTATATCGCCCTCTATGGGCAACTTTTCGGTTAACATACTATTTTCTCCACAGGAAGGGGGCCAATAGCCTGTTAGTAAGCAGTGCAATTTTTCATTATCAAAAATTTTTAAACCATTAAAAGTTACCTAGTCCTTGTTAATGTCTGTGGGTTCCATGACTTATGTTTTTTTCCTTTCACTTCAGAAACATGGAAGTAGATGAATTGATTATGTGAAATGATCCTAGGTGTGAACAAGTGTGTAAGTAGTATGCATAGGGTCCAGTAACATGCTGGTATCCGGGTTAAGGTTTGTCCCCACCAAGTACATAGTTGTGATGTGGATGTTCTTTGGATTCACTGCAAATATGACCAGGATAAATAGATGCTATAGATTTTGCCTAATAGTTTTAGATACAACCCTAGGTGGTGTAATCTGGGGGTTTGAGTTATGGACAATGATCTAGAATACAGGAAGTGGTAGCTCAGTGGTTAAGACATTGGACTTCTAGTTGGACGGTTCGGAAGTCCAAATCCATGCACCACCAAGCTGCCACTGCTGGGCCCTTGAGCCAACCCAGTAACAAATGATATAATTGGAAGTCACTTTGTGTCTTCAAAAATGCCATAAATGTAAACGGTTCATCATTTTACATATTTTTTGGTAGATTTTGGTAGATTATTTGAAGTTGATTCTTCCTGAAGGAAGTAAAATAGACGAGTATCAGCCACAAATCATGTCGTAAAATTACATTTTGTAATTAATACCCTATATATAATTTAACCGTTCGAAATATAACCTTTATACAGATTGTAATTTTTTTGATCTAATTATACTAAATCTCTATGGATCTATATTGATATACACTGACCAGGCATAATGGTATGGCCACTCTTCAGGCATAACATTATGACCGCCTGCCTAATACTGTGTTTGTCCTCCTGACCCTTTAAACATTTTCACCATTAACTTCTTCAGCAAATTGAGCTACCGGCGCTCATCTGTTGGATCGGACCAAACGTGCCAGCCCTCGCTTCTCGCATGCATCAGTGAGCCTCAGCCGCCCATGGCCCTGTCGCCGGTTCACCACTGTTCCTTCCCTGGAGCACTTTTGATAGATACTGAACACTGCAGAACAGGAACATCCCACAAGAGCTGCAGTTTTGGAGATGCTCTGACCGTCTGACTGCTCAAATCCTTACGCTTGCCCATTTTTCCTGCTTCTAACACATCAACCTTGAGGACAAAATATTCACTTGCTGTCTAATAAATGTATCCCACTTATTAACAGGTACCATGATGAAGAAATAATCCGTGTTATTCACTTCACCGCTCATAATGTTATGAGTGATCGCTGTAGGTGTTATTCTGGTTTATTTTTATTACATGTTACCCCATACACAGTTTAATTGTGTCTTTATATTTGGATTTCACTCTCCAGTAGGAGTTTACTGGGATGAAAAATGAAAGCCAATGAGGTTTAGTCACACTAACTGGCATAATAATAGAATTTTAATTCGACCAGTAATAGAGATTTATACATACTTTTTACATTAGAACAGAAAATATGTTGTGATACTTTTGTGATACATGAACATGAAACTGTAAACTGGATATACCAGATCCCAATTAATCAAAAATGCATGAACAAATTCATTCTTAAAATAAGTTGCATACTCTAAAAGTATTTCAGCTTAGACTAAGCATTGCTATTACTAAAGTATTAAAGTATGTAGGACTGCTATTTCCTGATTAAACAAAAAAAAAAGATCTGCCAAATACTGTGGTGAATGTTGTTTTGTTCCAATGTTCCATCTCTTGTGCAAGACCCTGTACTATAACTGTATTCTGTAAAACGACATAAATATTGCTCTCACTCTTGGCAAAAAGTGCATATTTGCATTATCAATCTCGTGTTGTAAAGTGTTCTGATGAAAATGTAAGTATATTTTTTCCATGTGAATGGAAAACAATTTAGCTAACAGATGTTTTTTTTTTTTTGGTTTTTTTTTCTTTTCAAATATGCTGTGTAAATATGTTCACACTTTCATTCTTCTTTCTGAAACACGGTATAGAGTATAATATGTACAGAACGATCACGTTTATGTGACACTTTCATTTTGTATGTTCCATTTCATTGTTAATGAGTCTGAAGTACCCAGATTAAAATGCATTTCATTTCTAATTGGACTCCCTGTAGTTATTGGAATGTACTCAGGGTGAAGCCAGAGCTTGTGGTAACTCAAGCATGGAAATGCTTTGCAGTTTTCTTTTTTATTTCCTTGTGCTATTATTAAATGGTGCGCCACAATGTTTAATGGGATGCAAAATAAATGAGGAATAAAAGTGAAGGGGGAAGGGAAAAGAAGACACACACACACACACACACACACACACACACACACACACTTGTTACAGTGGTTGGAAGCGCCTGTTGTTTTTTAAATGACTACATTTATTATTAAGTTTTTATATTTTGAATTGAATTGAATGAGTTTAAACCGAATAACTATACACTTAGTAATGAGTTCTATCAGTTTAATTTTTAGATAAATATGAGGTAAATATATTAAATGGCAAGCTTGTGGACCCCCTTGCAGATCGTGTTGAACCGGTTCCTACTGTTCAGTGGGTTTGAGGTCAGGGCTCTATACAGGACCCTCAAGTTCTTCCACTCCAAACTAAGCATGCTCTGTATACATGGTGCTCATTTTGTTCACAGGGATGTTATTATGCAAGGAAGGGGCCTGTCTTTTACGTTTAATGCAAAGACATTATATGCTTCCAAGTTTGTGAAAAGTCCAGTACACTTGCATTATAGTGGCTCCTTTGATTAACCATATTATTGTACATGGAAGGAAAATGTGACAGTAATTTGTTGGATTATTAGGAAAATAACGCTCCATCCGAAAGTGATCATGGCACCAAGAGTGAGCATTTTTGTGGTTGCTGTGGGGAGCTGGGATGGTGGTAACTCAGTGGTTCGAGCCCTGGTATCGCCAACCTGCAGCTCTTGGGCCTTGCCCTTAAGCAAGGCCCTTAATCATCAGTGCTCCAGGGTTGCTGTATCATGGCTGATCATGTGCTCTGACCCCAGCTTCCTAAAATTGCTGGGATATGCGAAGAAAGATTTTCACTGTGCTGTAAAGTACATGTGACAAGTATAAAGCAACTTTTTATCCCCTCTTTTTTTGACAGGCACTTTAGAGAGAGAAACAGAAAGAGAGAGAAAGTGTGCCATGGTAGACATAGGCCATTATTTCACTTTAACTCTGCAGAATAATGGGGAACTGTAATGAGGTTAATACCTGCTGGAACTACTTCAGCTGTGCCTTAACTTGATAGGCAGATAGTGAAGGAAGAGAGAGAGAGAGAGAGAGAGAGAGAGAGAGAGAGAGAGACAGAGAGAGAAAGAGAGACAGAAAGACTGAGCACCATGGTGGGCATAGGATAATCTTTTTATTATTTTACTTGAACTTGGCAGATTGACAGGGTACTATAAAGCAGCAGAGACCAGTACCTGCCATTTATGTGATATAAGTAGGCAGAAAGACAGAGACAGAAAGAGACCGTCTGCTGTGGAGGACGTCATTAACTTTTCTGTTATTTCAGTTTAACTCAGCAGAAGGACAGGGAGCTTGCTGAGTGTTACCTTGATAAGCAAACACAGAGAGCTGGATAGCTAGCTAGCTAGTCAGAGAGCGTGCTAGTGAGAGCTATCAACCCGCATCTGTCGCAAACTACACAAGCTCGAATATATTCACGTGAATTAAATGCCATTAAATGGAAATGAGTTGGTCGCAGATACAATCACAAGGCCATTTACAAACTGACTTTTCAAGAAAAGCGGTACATCGTGAGGAAAGGCCGGCTAAAACAGTTCAAAACAGTTCGTAAGCATTTTCATGAACCGCATATACCATTGCACTTGTTTCCCATAAAATTTGCACAAAACCACACAATTTGCCTTCATTTCAAATCCCCAGGAAAATAATGCATGGAAAACCCGGGGTCATTTTATGAGGTTAATATCGATGCTTCTGCTAGATGTGATGTATGTGGGTGGTGCAGTAAAAAGAGACTTGTTGAATTGTGTTCATTGGGTTTTTTGCTTTAGTAATGCCATTCATTACTGGCTCTATGAGAGACCTGTCTGTGATGCGGCACTTTGTTATACTGCGTTTCTATATAATATAGATAGGTTCTATATCCGTGGTGTCATAATTATGTAGGATGCCATGTCAAGTCAAGTCAAGTTTATTTCTATAGCGCTTTTCACAACAGACATTGTCTCAAAGCAGCTTTACAGAATTTAACAGTTAAGGTGAACGATGCGTATTTATCCCTGATGAGCAACCATGGTGACTGTGACAAGGAAAAACTCCCTTAGATGTTATGAGGAAGAAACCTTGAGAGGAACCAGACTCAAAAGGGGAACCCATCCTCATTTGGGTGATATTAAGAGTGTGATTATAGTCTATAAAACAATACAGAACACTGGAGAATGAGAACTAACATGAGTACTGGAATGTAAGATTATGAGTAAAGTTCTTCCAACAATCTTATGCAGTCATTTGAGATTATGGAGCCAGGAGCTACTGAGCAACTCATAAAATAGCTCAACATTTGCGATCATCATAAATCCAACTCCAGCTTCTCCATGCCAGAGCCTTTAAACACTCAAAGAGGTCCAATGGTTAAACTCCACATGAAGTGGGATCCAAATGGCGCTGGTACTTCTTTAGATGGTTAGAGATTAAACCAGTGAAGTAAGGCCCGTGGACAGTAAGGAAGTAAATGTAATTCGTTACTGTACTTAAGTAGCTTTTTCATGTATCTGTACTTCACTGAAGTATTTTTATTTACTCAACTACATATTGCAAAATCAGTCGTTCCTTTTTATTTCCACCAATCAGGGTCGAGCGCACGCTCTGTTTTGAACTTGTTTCGATTGGCGCTTGGTGTATCTACTGATCACCAACATACAATTCAGCGTCAGTTCAACAGCAAGCAGAACATTTTGAGAGGAATAAATGATGGAAGAATCTCCTGACCCGAACTCGCCACAACACCCGTGGCCTTATTTGTGTAATTTTTTTATTAAGTTGAAAAGGTTTGGGTCTCATTAGAGTCTTTTCACATAAACTAAGTTGATGAAGCAAAGATGCTTGTGACAAAAATGATCATAGGAACATTATAGTCATCCTAGTAGTTTGGATACTTAAGTACATTTGAAGACAAATACTTTTGTACTTTTACTCATTTAATTCACGTGAATATATTCGAGCTTGTGTAGTTTGCGACAGATGCGGGTTGATAGCTCTGACTAGCACGCTCTCTGACTAGCCAGCTAGCTATCCAGCTCTCTGTGTTCGCTTATCAAGGTAACACTCAGCAAGCAGAACATTTCGAGAGGAATAAATGATGGAAGAATCTCCTGACCCCGAACTCGCCACAACACCCGTGGCCTTATTTGTGTCATTTGTTTTGATTAAGTTGAAAAGGTTTGGGTCTCATTAGAGTCTTTTCACATAAACTGAGTTGATGAAGCAAAGAGTCTTGTGACAAAAATGATTATAGGAACATTATAGTCATCCTAGTAGTTTGGATACTTAAGTACATTTGAAGACAAATACTTTTGTACGTTTACTCAAGTACATGATTTGTGTACTCCGTCAACCGCTGAATTATCGACCAGCCACCAGGGGGCGCTAACGTTTTTCTCCCCAGCCTCTGCTTCTCTGTTTACGGAAGTCGGTGTGACGTGTCAATATTCACCCATGCATTGTGGGATTGGAAGCCCGGGTCTTGCCATGGAGAACGCAGAAAACACCGAACTTGAGTGCGGAATTGAGAAATAGAAACGCGGGCGTGTGTAGCACCAGGGCCGCGGCCTGTTTCCATGATAATGGTAGATGTACGGGCTGAGAGCAAGGCTTCCGGCTGAAGAGCAATAGCTGGCCGTTATGTCATCGCTTGTCTTCACTGAGAACATTCGTGTCCATGGACGTTTGTGCGGTGGCTCCTAAACGTTTCAGAACAACACTTAGGCCTTTTTGGTTTCTTTCTCCAGGACTGAGGAACCGCTTTTTATTGTAAATTTTCATTTTCGCTTCAAGAAAACCAGGGAGAATGTCGACGACCACGAGCCCGGAGGCGGTGAGGAAATTACTGGAGAACATGCAGACGGACCTGCGCTCCTTATCCATGGAGTGCAAGAAGAAATTTCCTCCTGTCAAAGAGGTAAACTCACTCATTCACATCAGAACTTGTAGGTTTATACTAAACCAGGTCTTTTACAGCCATAGGTTTCAGTTCAATCCAACATTCATGGATCAGCTGGAGATATCCACCTATTCCACATGATCCAGATGTGAAGAATGAACCGCTGTATGGGCAAAATGTGGTGGACATCTGACTATATACGATTTATGCTTATACGATTTATGATTATGCGATTTATGATTATGACAAAAGTCGGATTCGAGATTCCCATCTGGACCTGGGAAGATGTTCCTTCTGTGACGTCCAGTTATTCCATCATCGCTCTCACTCTCCGTTTCTTTCTCTTTCCGTCTCTCTCCAACTCGAAACTCTTCAGGACTCGTACTAAGCGCCCTAGATCCCTTCCAGGAAGAACTTGCACATTCCAAGAACCTGTAGAACTTCATATAGCAGAAAACGTGAAGCTTGAAGTTCAGTGCATGTGAACGTAACCTCAAAAAAAAAAAAAACGTTTAGACAGATCTTGGTCTCTCCCTTTCTCTCTCTGTCTCAAAACAATGGAACATATTCAGGACTCTTACGAAGTGCTTAGGAAGCCTCGGGATTCCTTCCAGGAAGAACCTGCCAAAAAAAATAAAAAAAGCCATACTCAAACCTGTAGAACATCATGTAGTGGAAATGTGAAAAATGTCAACATATGAAGTCTTGACAAAAGTTTGTGGACACATGACCATGAGATTCATATCTGAACCTCCAGTCAGTGATGAAGTTATCCCACAACCAGTCTCTGTCTATTTCTCTCTCTCTCTCTCTCTCTCTCTCTCTGTCTCTGTCTCAAAAGACAGGACACTTATGCGTTCAGGACTCTTACAAAACGCAGAGATTCCTTTCTGGAAGAACTTGACTTGGCCCAAAAAGAACAACTCGAACCTGTAGAACTTCGTATGGTCCAAAATGTGAAGGAAAAAAATAATTAATTATAATCCTGTATGAATCCGAAATGTGCGTGTAAACCCAATTCCAGAAAGTCTGTGGACACCTGACCACAAGATTCATATCTGAACCTCCACTCTTCTGGGAAGCTGTTCCAACATGAAGATGACCAGTTATCCCACCATCAATCTCTCTCTCTCTCTCTCTCTCTCTCTCTCTCTCTCCGTTTAAAAAAAAAATGCAGGAGGCATTTCAATATTTTCAGGACTCTTACAAACAAAGCGCTCAGATTCCTTCCAGGATGAAGTTGTACCTTGAAGAACCTGCCAGAAATTCAAAGCTGTAGAACTTCATTTAGTAGAAATGGTGAGAAATGTCTTCATGTGGAGCATTAAGTCCTGTGTGGATTCGCGGACCCCAGAAACGATCGCTCGGCTCTGACCAAAGTCGAGAAATACGAATCCGCGAGGAATATTTTTTTGCAGAGAACCGCAACCGTATGAACGTACGTAAGCGTGAATTCCGCACGTTATGACTTTTTATGCTGGGTGGGGGACGTAATAAACCGAGAAGCGCCAAAACAACCGGACTGTCAAAGCAAGTCACCTTTCCACATCCGAGGACCATCTATTCGATGTCAGTCAGTTTAAAAAAAAAAAAAAAAGAAAAGAAAAGATAAAAATAAAAATGAGATGGTAAGAAAACGCGCCAACGTTTCTTTAAAAAAAAATAATACAAAAATCCTGTGGCACTTTAAAAATATCATTTGGTGCCCCCCCCCCCCCCCCCGCATTGGAGACAAGGGCACCTTAATTTATTTACATTGTTTTATTTGAATTTTTAATTTTTTTTCCTGGAGCTCTGCCATTAGATTCATATCCGAAAGTCCGCTCTGCTGCTTCACATGACATTTTTCACATTTGCTCCTATAAAACGTTTTACAGGATCAAGAAAGGAAGGAATCTCGGCGCCCTGTAAGCTTTTTGTAAGCGCTTTTTCTTTTTGATTGGATAAAAACTAAAAGAAAGAGAGCCCAGTGGTGGGACTGGTCATCGCTGCTGGAACAGATATGAATCTTCTCAGGGAGTTTCTCCTCATCACCATCACCCCCAGCTCACTCATTCATTAGAAATGTAAACATAAGGAACTGATTTTTTGACCTTAAAATTAATATGGTATTTAGGAACACATGGTGGCACACGAGAGTCACAAGTATGCTTTAGCTTCTTTCTTTTTTTTTTTTTTTTTTTTTTTTTTTTTTTTTTTTTTTTTTTTTTTGCTCATTTCCTGTCACATGGTTAAACACGTTAAAAGCGTAATATTTGACGTTTTCGGAACAATTCCGTAATCGCAGAATCCGTATGTTTGGGCTCAGGAGCTTTTTTTTATCGGTCAGTGTTGTATTTCCCGTTCATTCATCATTTTTATGCAAATCTAAAAGTGAACCGATGAAACATTTGTTTTACAGACCAATGAATTTTTCAGTGTCTTTAGGACTTTAGGGCCACACCTTCACCTACATTACTTCATTTCTTCCAGGTTTTAATGAACACATACTTTAATGTGTCTAATCAAAGTTGACGTTCTAGAGTTTTGTTTGTAAACTTTACTGTAGTGTTACGGAAACCAGAGTTGTGTCTTGGTCTACACTAGTAGCTCTTAGCAGCAAACTTGGTTTGTTTATTGGTTTAAGCGCTTCATGACGAGGTCAGACAGGAGTCTCCATGGACTATGATGTTTGCGGATGATATTGTGATTTGTGATGAGAGTAGTGAGCAGGTTGAGAAGAGCCTGGAGAGGTGGAGATATGCGCTGGAGAGAAGGGGAATGAAAGTCAGTAGGAGTTAGACAGAGTACATGTGTGTGAACGAGAGGGAGGGCAGTGGAGTGGTGCGGTTGCAGGGAGAAGAGGTGGAGAAGGTGGAGGAGTTCAGGTAGCTGGGGTCAACAGTGCAAAGTAATGGAGAGTGTGTTAGAGAAGTGAAGAAAAGAGTGCGCAGAGCTGAAGATGTTTAGGTTTTCGTCGGGAGTGACGGCGATGGACAGGTTCAGAAATTAGTTTATTAGAGGGACTGCGCATGTAGGACGTTTTGGAGACAAGGTGAGGGAGGTGGGATTGAGGTGGTTTGGACATGTGCAGAGGAGGGACATGGGGTAAATTATTAGAAGAATGCTGAGGATGGAGCCGCCAGGAAGGAGGAAAACCGAAAAGGCCATGGAGGAAGACATGCAGGTGGTTGGGGTGAAAGAGGCAGATGTAGAAGACAGGGGGGTATGGAGACAGATGATCTGCTGTGCGCTGTGTTTTCCTCCTTCCTCTAATCATCTCTCCTGTTCACCATCTTACATAAGTTCTTCTGTTAGAGCCAAAAGTGTCCACTTTGGTCTCCTTTGGACTCATTAGAACTTTCTTCCAGTCATTGACCGTCCAATTCGTGCATGTTTGTGCGGTTAGGACACTTCAACCAATGAACAAGCAGAGAAACTACGCATAGGCTACGCTACTGTACTGTACTCAGTGTGAATGTGATATTTTCTACGAATTTACACAAAATTCATCTCGCTATATTCTTGCAAATGTTTTCCGTGTGTGTTTAAAGAGTGTGGGAGGAGGATTTATGGCTTAAACCAGGGGGGTCCAAACTTTTTACCTGAGGGCCACATACAGAAAAATATACGAAGAAGGACCTGATGTTCACTGTTTCACTTTTAATGCACTAATATTGGTAAAATCTAAATATTTTCCTTCGATTGCTTGCGTTGTGGAGGCGCTGCCTCGCTCAAGACAGTAGCTCCACCTTGTGTTGAAACTCAGAAGTACAATATATTTAAGCGCAAATATTATATGCGATATATTTTTAGACTTTGATACGGATAGCAGTTTTGATACGCAGTTGACCCGCGGGCCGTAGTAACACCCCTGGCTTAAACAATAAAATAAAAAAAATAATAACAATAATTTTGGGGGGTGGCGTCCGTTTATCGTGGAAATTGGTTTTTGGGTTCTATATAGTTATAATAAGCAAAACAGCTTATTTATTGTATTTTTTTTATCTGATTAATTAGGGAAAAAAAACCAAAAAGAAATAAAGAGATACATTAGAAATACAGCCGTCCTCCGTTTTATTGCGGAAGTTACGTGCCGCAACCGACCGCGCTAAAACAGAGGACGACTGTATTTCTAATGTATCTCTTTATTATTATTATTTTATTTTTTCCTAATTAATCATATAAAAAAAATTATCTCACATGTTCAGGTAAAGGTGGTTTCTTTTTTTCCCCTTTTCCCTGTCAGCAGCTCTCTGATGTCTCTATGTTCTTACTGTCACTTGGTCTTTTCTCACTTCGTCCAGTAAAGAAACTTTGGAGAGATTTGAGAAGTTTGTTTAACCTCATGTTAATTATTAGCTGGCGCGAGTGTGGAAACGCTGTTTTTGAAATGACTGTAGTCCTGGATAGCCGCCTTTAAAGGGCAAAACGGACAAATAAATACAGGGCTTTCAGTTCCATGTGTCCACATGTGTCCTGAATACACTCCTTTTTACATGCTGAACATAGAACACGTCCGTCCGTCCGTCCGTCTGTCAAAACTGAGCAGTTGAGGGTTAAGGGCCTTGCTCAAGGGTCCAGCAGTGGCAGGTTGGTTGTGGTGGGTTTTTTAACGTGTGACCTTCTGATCCAAAGTCCAGTGCCTTAACCACTGAGAACATGAACCTGTAGAACTTCAACTAGTGGAAGTCATGTGTGAACTCAAATTATACTGTAAACCAGTATACAAGTATACTGTAAAGTTTGTGGACACCTGACCTGCACCTGGGGTGCATTCAGCATTCAAATTTATCCTGAAGGTGTGCAATACGGTTGAGGTCAGAGCTCTAGAGCTGGTCACTCAAGATCAAGATAAATTTAATTATATAAATATCAGTCTCACATGGCATCACTTATTTGTCTCTAGAGGCTGCTCTTGTAATGACAGCGAATCTTTTCAGCTGCTACAGCAACGGCTGCAACCCGGAAAAACTATCTATATTTATATCTAGATTTTTGCAGATAGCCGATACTTGCGGATTAATCAACAAAATCGATTAGACCTTTAATTGTCAGGCTGGAACAGGTTTGGGTCTCAAATTTCATTTACTTTTGCGGCATTCGTAGGGGCCCTTATTCTAGTGGTTAGGATTCGGCGCTCTCACCGCAGCTAGCCATTAGGGTTGCACAAGCCAGTGCACTCTTAGTGCCCGTCCCAAGGCTGGATAAATGGGGAGGGTTGCGTTAGGAAGGGCATCCAGCGTAAAAACGTGCCAAATTGAACATGCGGAACACGAATACGGATGATCCGCTGTGGCGACCCCTAATGGGAGAAGCCGAAAGAAAGTAGGGGCCCTTATTCTTACATTTCTCTCATTTATTCTACTGGGTTACTATGGGGTTAAATGCCTTGCTCAGGGGCCCAGGAGTGACAGCTTGGTGTGGCTGGGATTTGTCAACTTTCAGAGTTCAAGTGAAGGGAAAATGCAATTCAACCGGATGCGTTGTGGTAACATCTGTGTGTAGGCTGTAATGCAGTCGTTGGGGGCACGGCTTCCTCTTCAAATATATCTCTGCGTGATTGACGCCCACACATCTGCATGGTTTATCGTTTTTTTTTTTTCCTGATAAAACACTCGAGTCAACTTCTCAGGAGGTTTTTGGTTTTGAAACTGGAGCCCCCCTGCTGCAAAACGATCCAACTGATCATGACCGAATGGCTGCATCTCTGTATACTTATACCTACAAGTGCTCCTAAAAATTCCAATAAATCTCTCTCTCTCTCTCTCTCTCTCTTTTTTTTTTTTTTTCCGGTTTCCAGGCAGCAGAGTCCGGCATTGTTAAGATCAAGACGATAGCAGCAAGAAACACAGAGATCCTCGCTGGTAAACTTTGGTGTTTTTGGACGTGATGATATTTGAACTTTCCGAGTTTGAAAAAGAATCCAAACAGTGATTCAGGATTTCAAGTGTGTTTGCTAATATATGATTTGCTCTCCCTCTCTCTCTTGTCAGCTCTGAAGGAAAATAGCTCGGAGGTGGTGCAGCCATTCCTGATGGGCTGTGGAACCAAAGAGCCCAAAATCACCCAGCTGTGTCTCGCCGCTATTCAGAGACTCATGTCTCACGAGGTGGTGTCTGAGGTACTCGCACGTTATTGCGTTGTATGGTGTCGTGCATTTGTTTATGCATGTCATTACTGTTAGTGTTCTGTTTCTCTCACACACATATATATATATTTGGAACCCTTCTTGGAAAACCTCTGTATGACCCCGGCAACTGTACTGTAACTCAGTTTTCGGGTGATACCGAGCTTCTTATAGCCTCAGCCATCTTTGTGGAGAGCAACAATCCTAATTCTCAAACCCAGTGGTCAGTATGAGAGGGTCTGACCTAGATGACACTCAGACTCCTCAATCAAAGCAGTGACTCTCCATTTTGAATGGAGGTTGGTGTTCTAGCAAATCAACCCTTCTGACATTGATATTTGTGTCTGATAGTATGGGGGTTGAGGACATCATCGTGCACCAGCCACTCGCTGATCGCAGATGAATACAGTCATACATGTTCTTCACAAAGACACACAGTCAGTTTGTTTGGGTCTGATGTCATCCTGTCTACCCTGAGAGTACGGCCAGTTTAGCTCTCTCGGACTCCCGGTCCTGAATGACAGAGGCGTCATCGAGATCTCCTGACAATAGGAGACAAACACTCCTGACAAACACTTTCCTGTTTGCCCTGTTTAAAAAGACCGTAATACATGCATCTGATGTGCATGGAAGTGGTGTACCATGGACATGTGCCTGTGTGATTATACTCTGAATGTTTGTGTTTTCAGGCAGCAGCAGGAAACATTATTAATATGCTGTGGCAGCTGATGGAGAACGGCCTGGAGGAATTAAAGCTTCTACAAACGGTTTTAGTGCTTCTTACGACCAACACAGTAGTGCACGATGAAGTCCTCTCGAAGGTACTGTCAGGCTACCAAAATACTCTAATGTATGACTGGTATTTATTTTATTTATTTATTTATTTTTTTTATTGTAAATGAAGAAATTTTGAGAATTGGATTTTAAATTTGCTTAAATCAGTAGTGACCAATAAGATACACTCTCAAGTTTTTGGACAAGATAGGTACTTTTTGAACATCCGATTCCACATTCAGTCCCCATTTGATGTTACCATAACCTTCACTCTTCTGGGGAAAATGCTAGGTTTTAGAGCTCATTTAGCCACAAGGGTGTTTGCAAAGTCAGGAATTAATGTTGGTGTAGGTGAGGAGGCCTGGGGTGCAGTCAGTGCTCCAATCCATCCCAAAGGTGTTCAGAAGGGTTGAGGTCAGAGCTCTATAGCAGGCCACTCAAGATCTTCCACTCAAACCCATGCAAACCGTACCGTAATTTCCGGACCCATATATAAGCCGCACCCACTGAATTTTACAAAGATTTTTATTTTGAACATAAATAAGCCGCACCTGTCTATAAACCGCAGGTTCCTACATTGAAACTATTGAACTTTACACAGGCTTTAACGAAAGACAGTGTCTGTAACACGGCTTGTATCTAAACAGTAGCCTACCAAGAAAGTCATTGTTCACTGTCTTCCTCCTTCCTTTCACAACTATTTCTCTCGGGAGTTTATCTTTTGGCATCGTCGTGCATTTAAAAATCACCATCGGTGAATCTTTTCTCCCGATGCCGTGCAGCTCAGAACACAGGTAAAGTGTGTTTTTTCATGCCCGGTTGTTTTCAGCGTGACGAATGATTCGCATTTCCTGTAGACAGTCCGAGTGAGCGGCAGGTCAAACGTCAGAGGAACATCATCCATATTTATGATGTGGTGCGGCCCGATTCAGTGGGAGCGCATCTGATTTAATATAAAGAATTTCATTGGTTCACCTGAACCCGTTCGGCAATTTCATTGGTCTAATGTTATGGGGTTCAGTTTTTTGGCTTGAAGCTTCTGAAACCGGGAAAAACCCAGGAAAAATCCATATATTAGCCGCTTCGTTGTTTAAGCCGTGGGGTTCAAAGCGTGGGGCAAAAAGTAGCGTCTTATAGTCCGGAAAATACGGTATGTTCTGGTTTTGTGTACAGGAGCCTTTTTTTTGTTGAACAGTTTTTGGTCTCCTAATTCAAGCAAAGTCAAAATGTCATGCCAGCAGATCCGAAGACATACGGCTAGACCGTATGTCTTCAGGTGTTCCAATACTTTTGTCTGTTTAGAGTGTTTTTTTCTTTTTTTTATATATTTATTTTTATAAATAATAAAAACTGATATCAGTGGACTGGGAATCAGACATTCTGAAGTCCTGATAGTCTAAGATGATTTTTATTTATTTATTTTCTTTTTTATTTATTTTTTGGGTAGTTCTTGAAGCGACTTTTCCTGAACACCGAGCCCAAATTGTATCTGGTTGATAAGGATTAGATCCCTGTAAATGGGCTCGATTGGCTTTTTCAAATTCACACAATCATTCTGACCGTATACCCATTTTCATTGACCCCTTACAAGCAAACGGGGTTTTTCCTGGTTGCCTGGGACTGTATTCCAGCGCTCCTTGTGTTCATTGCCTTCTGTTCTTCCTCTTTCTCCAGGCCATCGTGCTGTGCTTCCGTCTCCACTTCACTAAAGACAACATCACCAACAACACCGCGGCAGCGACGGTCAGGCAGGTCGTCACTGTGGTGTTCGAAAGGATGGTGGCGGAGGATGAAAGATTCAAAGGTATTTCAGAGATTTGCTCGACTAGAATAGAGATGCTGGAAGTAAACAGGGACCACTACCAGCATCTACCAGGGTCTCTATAACCGAGGCCGATGCGATTCAATGACGGTGTGAACGTTTTAGTCCTGAGAAAGAGATGAGTGCCTCTGGTAGGGAGGCTGATGGTCTCACAAGTGGTACAGGCAGTCAGGTGAAGATATATGTATAGATGATATTTCCACTAGAATCGATTGAGGACCACGTGGTATGCGGTACTGGGTAACGGACCCTTCATGGACCCCCCGTGACCTGATGGAAGCTGAAGCATTTATTTTCATTTCAGCCATATATACACTTGTATTGCCAAAAGTTTTCAGACACCTAGTCAGAAGTACGGTATGTGCTTTTTAAACATCACATTCCACATTTAGTCCTAATCAGCTGTTATAATAACATAGACCTGGGGGTGCAGTCAGCATTCTAATTCATCTTAAAGGTGTTCAATCGGGTTGAGATCAGAGCTCTATAGCAGGAGATCTTCCACTCAAACTCATGTAAAGCACATCTTCATGGAGCTGGTTTTGTGCACAGGGGCATTGTCATGCTGGAGCACTGTTTGTGTAACGTGCTGCTGCTGTAAAGCAATAATTTCCCTCACGTGATCACTAAAGTCCATCCATCCATCCATCCATCCATCCATCCATCCATCCATCCACCCACCTTTATAAAACAATATAGAGCTACATCTCACAACAGAGAGCTACATAAAGGACACAGAGCTAAAGGACTAACGCAAGTGTCCTCGCCACATAAAGTGCATCCGAGAGCAAACAGACAATAAAAACCAGTGTAGGAAAGATACACAAAACACGAGATATTATCCGCAGTAAGCCTGCTGTATAATATGTTCTACAGTACAACGTGCAAAAAAGAACTGTGGACAATGAGTGTCCTTTTCATAAACACAAATCGTAAACACGAAAATTGTGCAAAACAGTCAAGTAGATGTGCAAAAACGTGTAAACATTTATAAAGTTATAATAAAATAATACTATAAAATAACAGTAACTAAGGAGGGACATTTTTCTCAGTCTTCTGCAGGACGGTTCACTCAGATCCTCCAAGCAGCCGTGCAAACTGGACACATGAATAACCACATATCACGTAGTACGCAACCATGTCCATCAAAGGACGTCCTTTTCCTTTAGTTGTTCCGTCTTTCACTTCACTCAGGTTGGCGAAGACAATGAACTGTCTTCATCTTGCATTCGCGAGCATCATCACGTCCTCCGCGACTGCACAGACGATCTCCATAATTCAAAACATTCCGCAAAATCGTCCGTTACCGGCGTCCTGGCGACTGCGAGTGACGTCACATTCCAATAAGTACATGCCCAATAATACAGTCCCACCCCTGACGCTTGATTGACAGCTATTAGCGCAAGGCATCGGAAATTCGAAACGCACACGGAATTGCCATTCCATTCGAGTTTCGCCAAAGAAAGCAAAAAACGCGGACGTGTACAAATACAATTCGCAACTGCTTTTGAAAATTGCCCGGAATATTTTTCCATAACCGTGCGTTATTAATGTTATTGGTATTGTTGTTATCATTGTACCTGAGTTTACCAACACCCTTGCCTTGTGGCTGAATGAGCCCAAATCTCCACAATTACCCTCTGAAATTGAGTAGAACATCTTCCCAGAAAAGTGGTGGTTATTAGAACAGGAAATATCGACTAAATGTGGGACGGGATGCAACGAACACATATAAATCTCTGTGTCCAAAAACTTTTTTCAGGAAAATTTGTACAGTTTGTAAAATTGTTTCTGTATAAAAAAAACTTCCTATTATCTCCAAGTTTACATCCTGTTTGTTCATTACTCTTCTATCACTTTTCTATCAGGAATGACAGAGCAGCCTCCCGTTATTCAAGCTAACAGTAACCGCAGGTCCGTGAGCACCCTGAGACCAAGTGCTAAAGATGCCTACATGCTTTTTCAGGTATTCACAGACCCAATTTCATCATCTTGCTTTTTCCAAAATTTTCTTTTCCCTGCAGATTTTTCTTTACAAGGACATTAAAGATCTCCTGAATATCAGTTTGGGGATTTTGAAACCTTTTTTTTTTTTTTTCGTACCTGCCGATTACCGATTAATCGACCGATCGTTTTTAAAATCGGGAAAAAAATCACTCCAAGTTAAATATAACTGAACCTTATAGCTAAAAAGAAAAAAAAAGAAGAAAGTACTGAATCATGAAAATGTGGATAGAAATTAAGTATCTAGGAATATATTAATTATGTTAATGAATATTAAAGAAAATTTGAATATGCAATCAAAAAACAGAAACAAAAAAAGCAACATTTTTAAATAAATCAAAAACAGTTACATAAAAAATTACAAAAAAAAAAAACGATTCCGGTATCGGTATTACGATCGATATTGATTTTTTGCAAATAGTTACAGTAGTCTTATCGGTGCCAATTAATCGGCAAAACCGATAGATCAGTTTACCTCTAGAGAATATATATATATATATATATATATATATATATATATATATATATAAATACACATGTTAGTTCCGGTTCACTAATCATTCACGCGTGCGATATAGGACCTGTGTCAGTTGGTGAACGCCGACGCCCCCTACTGGTTGGTGGGAATGACCGAGATGACGCGGACCTTCGGCCTGGAACTTCTGGAGTCTGTCTTGAATGACTTCCCTGGAGTTTTTCTACAAGTAAGTGCACGTTTACTGGCGCAAACCCACTCAGCGTAGTTTCTTTTCTTTCTTTTTTTTTCATACAAAAATCAGTATTTTGTCTTATACTTGTATATTGTGTTGAACTCCTTTTTTTTCCCCCCGACTTTGACCTCAGCACCAAGAGTTCAGTTTCCTGCTGAAGGAACGTGTGTGTCCTCTGGTCATCAAGCTTTTCTCGCCCAACATCAAGTTTCGCCAGGGCAGCTGCAGTAGTGCTGCATCGCCTGCGCCGGTAGAAAAACCCTATTTCCCCATCTGCATGCGCCTGCTGCGGGTCGTCTCCGTGCTCATCAAGCACTTCTACAGCTTGCTGGTGAGAAACTTCCCCACTGTTTCTTTATTACAGATGCCCTGAAGCACACTGCTCTTGTACCCTCATTTTGACCTGTGTGGTGGTGTTGTTCAGGTGACCGAGTGCGAGATCTTCCTGTCTTTGCTGGTGAAGTTCTTGGACGGCGAGAAGCCTCAGTGGCTCAGAGCCGTGGCTGTGGAGTCGGTACACCGGCTTTGTGTGCAGCCACATTTGCTGCGGTGAGAACTTGCTTCTAAGTTCCTGTGTCTCAATTATGTGTATTCCTGTGATTAGTGCATGTCTTTGGAACTAATCAGTTTGCTGTATGTGTCTCTATACTACGTGTAGGTCCTTTTGCCAGTCTTATGACATGAAGCAGCACTCAACCAAAGTGTTCCGAGACATCGTCAATGCGCTTGGATCCTTTATCCAGTCTCTTTTCATTGTACCCAGCATAGGAAATGTGTCTGCTAATGCACCTGCAGGTCTCTCTCTCTCTCTCTCTTTCTCTCTCTCTCTCTCTGTCTCTCTCTTTCTCTGTCTTTCTCTCTGTCTCTCTCTCTCTCTCTCTCTCTCTCTTTCTCTGTCTTTCTCTCTGTCTCTCTCTCTCTGTCTCTGTTTTTCTCTGTCTCTCTCTCTCTCTTTCTCTGTCTCTATCTCTCTCTGGTTTTAATTGGCTCTGTCTCTCTCTCTCTCTCTCTCTCTCTCTCTCTCTCTCTCTCTCTCTCTCACTGTCTCTCTGTTTCGCACACGCACACGCGTTTGTGCGTATATATGTGCGTGTGTGTGTGTGTGTGTGTGTGTGTGTGTGTGTGTGTGTGTGTGTGTATGTGTGTATATATATATATATATATATATATATATATATATATATATATATAT
>JAAIIK010000196.1:1511079-1524173 GCA_014706435.1 Silurus glanis | reverse complement strand
AAACAAAGGCTAATAAAACTACACTAACTGATAAAGGCTAATAAAACTACACTAACAAAACAAAGGCTAATAAAACTACACTAATCTGGATAAATTTGAAAAAGTTTATTTATTTTGGTCTAAAAACGCTCCGTGTCCACACTTTCGTTTTCAGTTCTTTCCAAAAAAAAGTTGCTCTGATTGGCTGTTAAGTTGTGTGGCAGCGGTTGCCACAGAAACGTAACATATTTACATACATCAGAGATTGTAACGCACGGTATAGTTGGAATTTGAAATCATTATTTCAGTGTTTATGTTCATTTTATTCATGTATTACTATTAAGCGCACCCAAATATAAGCCGCATCCACTGAATTTGACAAAGATTTTTATTTTGAACATAAATAAGCCGCACCTGTCTATAAGCCGCAGGTTCCTACATTGAAACTAATGAACTTTACACAGGCTTTAAGAAAGACAGTGCCTGTTACACGGATTGTATCTAAACAGTAGCCTACCAAGAAAGTCATTGTTCACTGTCTTCCTCCTTCCTTTCACAACTATTTCTCTCGGGAGTTTTTCTTTTGGCATCGTCGTGCGTTTAAAAATCACCATCGGTGAAGCTTTTCTCCCGATGCCGTGCAGCTCAGAACACAGGTGAAGTGCGCGTTTTCATGCCCGGTTGTTTTCAGCGTGACGAATGATTCGCATTTCGTGTTGACAGTCCGAGTGAGCGGCAGGTCAAACGTCAGAGGAACCTCATCCATATTTATGATGTGGTGCGGCCCGATTCAGTGGGAGCGCATCTGATTTAATATAAAGAGTTTCATTGGTTCACCTGAACCCGTTCGGCAATTTCATTGGTCTTATGTTATGGGGTTCAGTTTTTTGGCTTGAATCTTGTGAAACCGGGAAAAACCCAGGAAAAATCCATAAATTAGCCGCTTCATTGTTTAAGCCGCGGGGTTTAAAGAGTGGGGCAAAAAGTAGCAGCTTATAGATATAAAATACGGTATATAAAATGTATTAAAACTTTTTATTATAATGAGTAATTGGAATATTCGATTATAGATTAAGTGACGTCGGAGCGACGTGGGGCCGCCTTCCCGTGGGCTCACCACCTGCAGGAAGGACCGTAAGGGACCGGTGCTGAGAGGATCGGGCAGCAGTCGAAGGCGGGGGCCTTGACAGCCCGATCCCTGGACACGGAGAAGTGTCTAGGGAATCTGCTTAGACTGCTGCCCCCGCGACCCGAATTACGGATAAGCGGGAGAAGATGAATGATGAAAAAAAGGATGATTATAGATTAAATTGTTTTGTTAAAAAGTAAATTGTTTACATTTGTTAGACACTATTTGGGACGTAGGCGACGACAGGATGCGGCAGCGGTTTAGCACGTGCACAGCACAAGTCGTGTTTTCGGTACAGATCGTGTAGCGACCGTGACACTGCCCTCTGCCCACTGCCCTTTCCACCAGTGCGAGGTGGAAACTTCCGGTCCGCACCTAATGTGTTTTTGAGAGAACTCGGATTTGAACTGTTCCGCAAGTAAAACGTAGATTTGCATTCGGTACACACGTGCACACTACCGAAACGTTTGGTACGATTACGTGGACCGTTTCACCCCTAAATGGCATCAGGTTTTTTTTTTTTACTTCACAACAATGCTGTTATAACCAATATAAATATGTGTGTTGAATACAGTCTCCTCCTACTTCTGTTTTTTCAGCACCTGGTTTGGATTTTGGGGCTGAAGCCAGGGGTCGGTGGAGCTCTGAAGCCTGGGAGAGCAGTGGAGGGTCCAAGCACTGTATGTTTAATGAAAATTTATTTATTTATTATTTTATTTATTTTTATTTTTTTTACCCACACATATGATCCCTTTCCGAATTTTATTTTTTTTTTATTTAACCCCCTCACAGGTTCTAACAACGGCTGTCATGACAGACCTTCCCGTGATCGCCAACATCCTCTCCAGACTCTTTGAAAGCTCCCAGTAAGTTTTGCACCATGTTTCCTTATTCCATATTGACATGATGATCCTGCACTGTAGGATTATCACTGTTTTACATCGTACGTGTCGAACGCAGGTACTTGGACGACGTCTCTCTTCATCATCTGATCAATGCCTTGTGCTCCTTGTCCATGGAGGCTATGGAGATGGCTTACGGCAATAACAAGGTGCGTGTCGATCGGGTCGACGACGGGAGGACCGTATTGTCACAAATGTCTCTGTAAACGACCGTAGTTTATCAGGTCGCTTCAGGTCAAGGGAACTCGCTTTCCTGTATTTGGCGCCACCTATTTTTCGCGGGTGTACTGCATTACTAACAATAGACTAGAGCTTGACTATAAGACGACCTCATCAAAACGTCTTATATTCGGGACAATACCCCCCCCTAATGGAGACGAAAAAAACATACGACCCAAAAATCCCCTGAGCGCGGACGAAGCCTCCTCAGACCCATTGCATTCTTTATTATTAATGTGTATATATGTGCGTATTTACAAACAGTTTCTGATACATGTTGTGTCTGGTCAACAGGAGCCCTCTCTGTTTGCAGTAGCAAAGCTGTTGGAGACGGGCCTGGTGAATATGGACCGCATCGAAATCTTATGGAGACCTCTTACTGCACACCTGCTAGAGGTAGCTGGAGGAAACCCCTGGCTGCAAATTTAGCAACGAAGCTCCTCTTCGATTACGGACCAAACGATCAGTTCTGATCGAGTCCGCTTTAGAGTTTAGACCTTTTGTCAGTTATACTATACGGACAAAAGTATTGGGACACGACATTTCCAGCCGTATGTGGCTCTGATTTAAACTGTTACCACAACGTTGGAGGCACATGATTGTATCAGACTTTTTTTGGATACAGTAGAAGGACATTTTCCCCTTTACTTTGTCCAACTAGAAGATCCAAACCTATACATCAGGGATGGGCAACTTTCATAATGATGAGGGCCACAGATTTTTTACATAATTTCTCAATTTACTCTTTATTCAGGGAACTCAATGAAAAACTGATGCAATGAGTCGATTAACAGCAAAACTTGTGCAGTTATGATCATTCAAATGGCCAACTTTGTTAAATAACAAACTTTAAAAAAAAATTATTATTGATTAGTAGCCAAAAAAACATTTTCAAACCATCTGAAAACATTTAAAAGTGCGATTATAAAACGGTTATTAAAGAAATAATCTCCCCCACAACAAAAAAAAGGAAAATTGTCATCATTTATTTACATTTATGTTCTTCTGATTGATAGAAACTGAAAGAAACTCATACAGATTTGGAGCAATATATAGTAATTGATGGCGACTGGCAGAAACTAGCGCCCGCTTCTGGTTAGAGAAGGAACCTCCTGATTATAAAGCAGTCTTTTCATTTTTAAGCGATCACACCGACATTTGGCGTATTTAAAAGATACTGCAGGCCGTATTTTGCCCATCCCTGTTTTTTGCTATAGAGCTTTGACCCTATTAAACACCTTCAGGATGAACCGCACCTCAGAGATTTTCACCTCACCCACATGACTAATCAATAACAGAGTTTTTGCTGAGTGAGCGCAAATCCCTAAAATCTAGTGGAACACTTTCCCAGAAGAGTGGAGGTTCTTATAATAGCAAGTAGAGACTAAATGGGGAATGAGTTCAAAACGGGGTCAGGTGTCCACAAAATCTTTTGTCCATATTGTGTACCTTTGGTCCAGCAAGATTTAATCATATTAGACATTTTTATCAAATGTATCAATATTAAAGAAGGATGCCAGTTCTGGAGTGGAGTGTAGTACAAGGACGCTGTCGTGTTAAGCCATGCAGCCTTTCATCGTCTTAATCTCCTCCTTCTGCTCGTAGTCCCATGTGCCTTTTCTCTAACCAGAACCCCCTCTGTAGTCTTGTGTACTAATACAAAAAAACAACTTGTTTTTGTGTCGTACTTTTCATATTTTTCTGTTTGTTTTTTTTGTTTGTTTGTTTGCCTGTTTCTCTCCCAATCTGTCTGTCCCTGTCTGTCTCATCTCCTTCTCTTCTTGCATCATGTCTGTTTTGCAGAAGGTAAGTCCCGAATCTCCCTTTTTTTTTATTAACCAATAAAAAAATAAAAATTAATAAAAAAAAATTCAAACCCTTTTAATCAGGCTGAGATTTGCACCAGCCAGGTCAGTGATCCCAATCAAATTGATGAGCCAAAACCCCCAAAAAGTTGACTTTGACTTCTACAGATACAAACTTAAAAAGAACATACACTACATGCACAAAAGTATTGGGACACCGGCTTTTTCCCGGACATATGCGGTTCTTCTTGAACTAGGAGCCAGCTCCATGAAGATGTGTTTTACATGGGTTGGAGTGGATTTTCTGCTGTAGAGCTCTGAACTCCAGAATCTGGTGGAACATCTTCCCAGAGGAGTGGAGCTTATTATAAGAGTAAATGCGGAATGGGATGTTAAAAATTAAAAAAAAAAAAAAAAAAAAAGCACATCTCAATCTTAGCGTCAGGTGTCCACAAACTTTTGTTTTATATAGTGTATAGCTTTATTTGAACCCCCCCACTCAATGAAGTGAACTAAGTATTAATCACATGAATCCAATCTGTTCACACTACAATTCCATTCTGTTGAGGTTTTTTTTCTGAGCACTTGGATTTCTCAGGATCTGTAGGGTGCTCGGGGGGCATCACTGTTCTTGCCCTCTTGTGGCACGTCAAACCTAAAAGCTTTTCTATCAACTCGCATCTCACTCAGTCAGATTATGAAGTACACAGATTGATTTTTGTGTGCTTTACACACATGCATGTGCATATGATAGATCGATAAATAGACGGAAAGATAGAACGATTCAAACGAAAGCAGTTCGAGTTCACGCTTCAAAGTTCTCTGGATCTACCCGAACTGCTAATAGTAGCAAATGTATAAATTGACAAATGTGCATGAGCTGGTAAACAAGTACCACAAATATATAAATAAACGTATATATGGACATATACAGGGTTTCCGCTGGGTCTTCAAATGACTAAAAGTACCACAAACATTCAACTGATTGTATTTTTCAGCTATGAGGAAGTGCAGGTTTAGCGATACTTGTCAATTAGGACCAGTTGCTAACTGCGTATTTGTGTGCGTGTTCTTTAAATTTGTTTAAATTTGACTTGAAACCTGCAGAACCCCTGGATATAGAAGTAATATCATTGCAGTATGTGTGTGTAAGGCACATTGTATTGGTGAAACTCAGTTTCCTGCTAAATCTCGAGCACAATTCGAGTTCCTAAGGACGCGTCTCTTATCATTTTGTTCCCGACCAGGTGTGCCAGCACCCGAACACACGTATGAGGGAGTGGGGAGCCGAGGCGGTCACGTCTCTGATCAAAGCTGGCCTTGCCTACAAACATGACCCTCCTCTTTCCCAGAACCAGGTATCTCCTTTTCATGGAAAAATAATTTACTATTCATAATCTCTTTCTTTTGATGTATGGGTTGTTCGATTTCGCCTTGGCGTAGATTCTACTTGTTTTCTAGAACAATGCGAATGATATTTATCATGTGAACACCTGAACACCTGTAAGAGATTCGAAGTGATAATTGCATCAACGGGTTTGATGCAATTATCACTTCGAATCTCTTACAGGTGTTCAGGTCACTAGAGATCTGCTGACTAGACAATTCATCCCCGGTTAGGCCTTTGTTTGACTCGTAGCGGGACGCACACATTGTAGATGAAAATAGTAGAAGCACCGATAGTTAATAACTGGAACCATCTTCTGGTCCGCTGTCATTACGAGAGCGGCCTCTAGAGGCGAATCACTTTTGTTTTCACACACAAGACTGCGCGCTGCACGGAGAGCATATTTTTTATTTGTAACTTATTCATTGTGTAATTATATTTATTAGGATTACAGATAGACATTTGTCTATTGGCCGAAAATCTACTTTTTAAACGGGTTGTTTTCCGTTCACAGAGACTGCAGCTCCTTTTGCTGAACCCTCTGAAGGAACTTTCTAACATCCTGCATGCTGATATCAGGCAGAAGCAGCTTGAGTGTGTGCTACAGATTTTGCAGAGTCAAGGAGACAGCCTAGGACCAGGATGGCCTCTGGTGTTAGGGGTCATCGGAGCCATTCGCAATGATCAAGGGTGAGACACGCACAAGTGTATACTTGATTAGGAAACAGCCGTGCAGTTGTCTATTGCAGATACCCTTCTATCACAAATCACTCCTGCGATCACTCTTCTCCACCCTGCCTGCACTCTTTTCTTCACTTCTCTTACACACTCTCCATTACTTTGCACTGTTGACCCCAGGTACCTGAACTCCTCCACCTTCTCCACCTCTTCTCCCTGCAACCGCACCACTCCACTGCCCTCCCTCTCATTCACACACATGTACTCTATCTTACTCCTACTGACTTTCATTCCCCTTCTCTCCAGCGCACATCTCCACCTCTCCAGGCTCTTCTCAACCTGGTCACTACTCTCACCACAAATCACAATATCATCCGCAAACATCATAGTCCATGGAGACTCCTGTCTGACCTCGTCCACCAGCCTGTCCATCACCACTGCTAACAGGAAAGGGCTCAGAGCCGATCCTTGATGCAGTCCAACCTCCACCTTAAACCAGTCTGTCGTTCCTACTGCACACTTCACTGCTGTCACACTGTCCTCATACATGTCCTGCACCACCCTCACATACTTCTCTGACACACCAGACTTCCTCATACAGTACCACAACTCCTCTCTTGGCACCCTGTCGTACGCTTTCTCTAAATCCACAAACACACAATGCAACTCCTTCTGACCTTCTCTGTACCTGTCCATCAACATTCTTTAAGCAAATAATGCATCTGTGGTGCTCTTCCTCAGCATGAAGCCATACTGTTGCTCACAGGTGGTTAGATGATTACCTCAGCCTGGCTTCCACTACTCTTTCCCATAACTTCATGGTGTGACTGATCAACTTTATTCCCCTGTAGTTATTGCAGGTCTGCACATCTCCCTTATTCTTAAAGATCAGTACCAGCACACTCCTTCTCCATTCCTCAGGCATCTTCTCACCTTCCAGAATCTTGTTAAAGCTGACATGGGCACAATATATAGTCATTTATTTTGACAACAATCCAAATCTAGTCTAGTGGTAGCTCAGTGGTTAAGGCATTGGACATTGGATCCTAAAGGTCATGAGATTCAATGCAAGCCACACCAAGCTGCCACATTTGGGCACCTGGGAAAGGCCCTTAACCCCATAGCTGCTCAGTTATTTGAGTAAGATAAATGTAAGATCTTAATAGTCTCAGTATGGACAGAAGGCCAAAACAGGGAGAAAAATATGAAAAACAAATTAGTGTGGACATGGCCAAAAAGTGTTTTTTGTTAATAGGTTTTAGTTCGGTTTCTGGGCGAATTGCACATGAGCGATCCCTCTGTTTCTGTAGGATCGAAGCTTTACAGTTTAAAAATTGCACTGTTTTAATGAAATTTTGTGTATCCAACGTGATTTAGTGTCGTATAATATGGGCTTCAAAAACTTCAGAAAAGTATCGAATTTTGCAATGAAAAAACGTGCAGGAACCCTGCAGGAACCATGCCACGGTTCAAGCCACACACTAACCTGATGTTTTCTTCTTGTTTTGTCTCCCACTTCCAAACCTTTGCTTTGGTTTCCAGTGAATCCTTAATCAGAACAGCCTTCCAGTGCCTGCAGCTAGTGGTGACCGACTTCCTTCCCACCATGCCATGCACATGCCTCCAGATTGTCGTTGACGTCGCCGGCAGCTTTGGTCTTCAAAACCAGGAACTCAACATCAGCCTGACCTCTATAGGCCTTCTGGTACTTTTACCCCCGACTACCAAATAGAACGAAACGCATCACGCAGCATCCGATAACAGCCAGATTTCTCCCTTCTCTCTTCTCTAGTGGAACATCTCCGATAACTTCTTCCAAAGAGGAGAGAAGATTACAGAGGAACTGGAGAAAGAGGAAGCCATTCTGACAAAGCAGGCCCGCGAGAAAGGGGAGCCTCTAAACAGACCCTTCCATCCTGCTCCGCCGTTCGACTGTCTGTGGTTGTGTCTTTATGCCAAACTCGGAGAGCTGTGTGTGGATCCTCGGCCAGCTGTCAGGAAAAGTGCAGGCCAGACGATGTTCTCAACAATCGCTGCCCATGGAACCCTGCTACAGCAACCCACATGGCACATAGTAGTGTGGAAGGTATTCAGATGGAGTCTGAAATACTCAGTATACAGTATTTTTGTCAGTCAACAGTTAAACTTTTAGATTATGGCTGCTGTACAAGACAAGGTCCACATTTTATTGCAACTTTTTTTTTAATAATCATTTCCAGGGGTGTAACGGTACACAAAATTCACGGTTCGGGTGCGTACCTCGGGTTTTAAGTCACGGTCCGGCTGGACGAAGAAACGCAAAACATAAAATCGCACGTCAGTTTTTACTAACGTCGTTTATTAGCAACGTTTCCGAACATGAACCTTTTTTCCTTTTTTCAAACAATTTTGAATAAAATGTGTGCTTGGTTTAGATAAAAAAAAAAAAAAAGAAAAATCTAATGTATCAAAATAAAATAGAATAAATCAAATGAATGCGACACACTTTTTTAAATGATTTTGTTCAAATTGAGCAGTAAATAGGCATCGACTTATTGAGTACAATGAAATAATGGAAAATATTGCATTTGTTAGATCCCATTAGGGGAATACAGATTGCAGATGTGCATGTGTGTGCGCGTGTATTAAACAATATTTGAACAATATTTAATCTTCTAAAGATATTTACTTAACTGTTCCACTTATTTCAGCGTACTTTAACTACCTTGTGTGTTACTCAAATGCATACGTTTGTTGTTTGTTTATCCGTTTATTATTTAGCATTTATTCGCGAATGAATTTGTTCCTTTTATCCTTCGTTCATCAGTTCATCCACTCCCTCGGGATGTAGAATTGTCAGGAATTTCTCCTTTTAAGAGAAATTCTTGAAGCTGTACATAAAACGGAAAGAATCCGTATCGACAGACCGGCGAAAAAAAATGGCGGCGGCGACGGGAAGCGGCACAATTTGGGCAAAATCTGCGTTTTTCGCACAAACGCGCGTCACAAATCCAGTAGCGACTGCGACGCTGCGCTCAAAAGTGCGAGGCGGAGACGAAACAAACTCGCGATCCAACACTCAACGTGTTCGTGAGGGAACTCAGATTTTAATGATGTTCTAAACAGATTACAGAAAAGGTTCATGTACCGTTAAACCCCTAATAGAATCAGAAGGAATTTGTTTTGGCTACAGAAGTTTCCATTCGCACATTTTATAATAATAATAATAATAATAATAATAATAAAAACTAAATAAAATAAAAAATTTAATTAAATAAAAATATTAAATAAAATTGTTATTGCACATTTTTTATAAAGATAAATAAAATGTTTTTTTTTTTTTTTTTAATAAATACAATTTTATTAGTTTCATGTGTCTAAGATAATAAGACGCTAATCATCTCCACGGTCTAAAATGTCACGGGACTCCGTTGTATCTCGCAGGTGCTCTTTCATTTACTGGACTGCGTGAGGAAGTCGTCCACCACCGCCGACAAGGAGAAGATCGAATCCGGGGGCGGGAACATCCTCATTCATCATTCACGTGACACTGCTGAAAAGCAGTGGGCGGAGACTTGGGTCCTGACCCTGGCTGGCGTAGCACGGATCTTTAACACCAGGAGATACCTGTTGCAGCAACTGGGTAAAAGTTTCTTTCACACAAATGAAAAAGGAATTTCATTGTGTTTATATCAAATATCTTGACTAGTGGAATTTTGGTGGATTTATATTAAGATTTAACAGACATGCATGAAATGATTCTACCATGTTCAATATTCCTGTAGGTGATTTCTTCAAAGCATGGGAGGTGCTGTTGGACCACATCCAGTCTGCCGCCCTCAGCAAAAACAATGAAGTCTCTCTGGCTGCTCTCAAGAGTTTCCAGGAAATCCTCCAGCTCGTGACACCGGTTAAAGATGTCGATAAACCCGACTCTTTGGGTTCCGTGGACCTTCCCCCGGTCCCCATGGTGGACCCGCTTTCATCCTCAGGCCCTGGCAGACCCCTGACTCGTTCGGACTCCCTGGCAGAGCGGCTAGCTCAGCGTTACAATGTGCAGCCGCCCCTTCCTGGGGAAGAGCTGGACGATTCTGCTCTGTGGTGGTCAGCTTGGAGCACGTGGTACCGAACGGGCACAGAGTGTACAAGGCCTCCGAACGGTAGCGCCGACAAACTGGCGTTTGTGCCCAGCCAGCCCTTTCTGACGGCGTTGATCCAGATCTTCCCCGCGCTCTACCAGCACATAGCAGGTGGCTTTAGCATGGAGGACTTGCGTAAGCTGGGCGTCATACTGCACGGGGCGGTGTCCGTACCCATCAGCTCCGACGCGTCGCCGTTCATTCTGCCGTCCTACACGGAGGCGGTGCTCACCAGCCTGCAGGAGGCCGTCCTCACGGCGCTCGACGTCCTGCAGAAGGTGAGGAGGCTTCCAGGCCGATATCGAGCCATAAAATTCGATTTTTATTTGTATTTTTTTTTTTCAACATAACTCGCTTTATAATCAGCTTTAGAATACGACGTTTTCTTAACAAGTAAAACAAAAATTCATAAAAAAAAGGCAAAAATGTACAAATCTTAATTTTATGGATTCAAAAGTCTTAAATTCGCTGTTCCAGGTCTCAAATCATTTACAACGGGTCTTTATTTACCGACGTCCACATAACGCTTGCTAATCCAACGCACATCGAAATGCGCCCGTAGTTCTTTCCTTCGCCAATCCAAATATAATCCGCTGCACAGTCAACCCCTGATAATTTGCGTTTCGGAATTTGCAGCTCAGAAAATTCGATGGTAAGAGTTCTCGTTCGGAACCTAGCTAAAAGCAAGTTGCGGATTATCTTAAAATTCGCGGGAATAAAGTTTTAAACTTTTAACAAACTTTTAAATTTTTATTTTTTTTTTTTATATTATTGTATTAAAGTGATGATGTCTAGATGAATTACCTGAGGGTCTGCGGGGGGTGCGTCCAAAATTCGCGGATTTCCGCAACAAGCAGGTGGACTTAGAACGAGTTCCGAGGGGAGTTCTGGGGGACCCACTGTATCACCACTACAGACCGACACGCAACGTGTTAATCGGCTTTCTGTTAGCGAATCTCTCTCTGTTGGATTGTACCACAGACGTACAACGGATTTTATTTTTCAGCTACTGGGAAGTACAAGTTTTTTATCGATACGTGGCTTGAAGAAAAAAAAAAGCATTTAGGGCTCGGTTAAGGCCGATCGTGATGTAGGTCTTAAATTTCATTCTTAACGGCCTCAAACAGTGAAACCTGCAGAAACACTGAAATTGGAAAAATTGTGAATGTGTGTATTTATATTGTTATATCGCAAAATTTAGTTTAGTATAAGTACTGGATTTGTTTTGTGTGTGTGTGTGTGTGTGTGTGTGTGTGTGTGTGTGTGTGTGTGTGTGTGTGTGTGTTAACAGGAGTGTAGCTAATGGAGCTTTCTAATGTCATCAAATATTCACACATTTTCACCATTAACACATTAGCAGCAGATGAGTACAGGAGAGGTGTGTGTGTGTGTGTGTGTGTGTGTGTAGGTGTGTGTGGGTCGGGGGGATGTGTGTGAAGGACAGAATGAAGCAAAAGACTGACAGACTAAACAAAATAGAAGGAAGGAGGGAAAGAAGGAAATACGGGAGGGCGACTATAATGGAAGCAAGGAAAAAAAGATGAAATGCCTGAAAGGAGAATAAACTGAAGGAAAAAGGGGAAGAATGTATAAAGTGACAGGAAAAGAGAAGACTGAAGGGAAAGAGAGAACAAAGAGTAGACTGAAAGAAGGAAGGACAGAAGGAGTAATAAAATGGAAGGAAGAAACGATTGAAAAGGACAAGACGGAATGGAATAAAGAAAGAAAGGAAGCTATTAACGAAGGATAGGCGAAATGAAGAAAGGACAAATAAAATGCATGGAAGGTAAGGTGGAAAAGAGGAAAAGACTTAAGGAAGGAGGGAACGAGAGATAGGGGAAAGGAAGGAAAGACAGAAGGATAAATCTGATGCAGGGAAGGAAACTTCGAAAAGAGGAAAAGACTGAAGAAAGGAAGGAAAGTAGGAAAAGTCTGAAGAAAGGAAGGATAGACCGAAGGAAATAAATATGAAAGAGAGGAAAATACTGAAGGAAGGAGGGAACGAGTGATAGACAAAAAGAAGGAAAGACGGAAAAGGGAAAGACAAGGAAGGAACAAAGGATGGATGAGTAAAATGGGAAAGAAGGAAGGAAGGAAGGAGTGATCGACAAAAGGGAAGACGGAAAAGGGGAAGACCTGAGGGAAGGAGCGAAGGCCAGAGAGAAGGAAGGAAAGACAGATGGACAAGTTAAATGGAGGAAAGGGGAAGACTGAAGGAAGGAAGGAATGAAGGATAGGCAAAAGGAAGAATGAATAAAACGGAAGAAAGGGAAAGAATGAAGAAAGGAAGGAATTAACGAAGGATAGGCGAAAGGTAAAGAAAGACGGAAGGATAAATAAAATGGAAGATAGGGGAAAAAAAAGAAAAGACTGAAGGAAGGAGGGAACGAGTGACAGGCAGAAGGAAGGAAAGACGGAAAAGGGGAAGACTGAAGGAAGGAACGAAGGGCAGAGAGAAGGAAGGAAAGACAGATGGATAAGTAAAACGGAAGAAAGGGAAAGGCTGAAGAAAGGAAGGAAGAAAGAGAAAGACGGAAGGATAAATAAAATGCGAAGACGGAAAGGTGGGCAAAAAAAGAAAAGACTGAAGGAAGGAGGGAACGAAGGACAGACAGCAGGAGAGAAATATGAAGGAGAGGAAAAGACCGAACAAAAGGAGAGAACGAGCGATAGGCAGAAGGAAGGAAAGACGGAAAAGGGAAGGACTGAAGGAAAGAACGAAGGATAGACAGAAGGAAGGACGAATTAAAAAGCAAAGATAGGAAGTACAAAAAATGGAAAGAAACAAGTTGTTTATTTTTATTTTATTTTTATTTTTTTTTAAAGCCTGCAGCAATGTCTTCCTTTAGAGAAATTGACAATGAAATCAAAACACAC
>JAAIIK010000196.1:1480305-1493182 GCA_014706435.1 Silurus glanis | reverse complement strand
GATGGATGGATGGATGGATGGATGGATGGATGGATGGATGGATGGATAGATAGATAGATAGATAGATGGATGGATGGATGGATGGATGTGATAGCCTAGTGGGTTAATGTCAGGGTCCCCACGAGGATGAGTTTGAGAGTTTGATTCCTGGTCGAGCTGGTTGCTGTGTTGGTAAATAAAACTTCTAGACCTTGTCTGCTTGGAAAACATTTCAATTCTGTCCTTTCTGTGTTGGATTAATTTCTTGATTTCCTGGTCTTTAATGAAAGATAGTGTACACGCTGGATCTTGTTTAGACAAACATCCCCGGCGCGTATCTACCACTGCTCTGTTATGTTAATTCCAGCATACAGACCGCTCATCAGACGCTCTAAACCGGTTCTGAAACAGGTGAAAACCTGGCCAGAAGGAGCTACTTCTGCTCTTCAGGACTGTTTTGAGTGCACTGACTGGGACATGTTTAGAGAGGCTGCAACCAACGGCGATTCCATTAACTTGGAGGAGTACACATCATCAGTGACCAGCTACATCAGCAAGTGCGTTGATGATGTGACCATCTCCAAGACCATCACTACACGCTCCAACCAGAAGCCGTGGATGACTGCAAATGTGCGTGTGCTGCTGAAACAAAGAGACTCTGCCTTCAGAACAGGGGTCAAGGCGGCCTTAAAAACAGCAAGGGCCAAACTGTCCCTTGCCATCAGAGAGGCGAAGCGCACACACGCGAAGAAAATCCACAACCACTTCCAGGACAGTGGAGACATTCGGCGCATGTGGCAGGACATCCAGGCGATCACAAATTACAAGACAACATCACCTGCTTGTGACCGTGACGCCTCCCTCCCAGATGCGCTGAACGACTTCTACGCCCGGTTTGAAGTACAGAACAACGTGAAGGCGAGGAAGACCACCCCTCCTCCCACTGACCAGGTGCTCTGTCTAACCACAGCTGAAGTGAGGAAAACTTTATGCAGAGTTAACCCACGGAAGTCTGCTGGACCAGACAACATTCCTGCTCAGGGAATGTGCAGAACAGCTAGCGGGTGTCTTTACTGACATCTTCAACATCTCCCTGAGCAGTAACGTTGTTCCCACGTGCTTCAAGACAACGATCATTGTTCCCGTGCCGAAGAAATCTACTGTCTCCTGCCTCAATGACTATTGTCTCGTCGCGCTCACACCCATCGTGATGAAGTGCTTCAAGAGGCTCGTCATGAGGCACATTAGGATCCAGCTTCCACCCTCCCTGGACCCCATGCAGTTTGCGTCCGAACCGTTCCACGGACGATGCCATCTCCACAACCGTCCATCTGGCCCTCACCCACCTCTACAACAAGGACTCATATGTACGAATGCTGTTTATTGACTTCAGCTCAGCATTCAACACAATCATTCCTCAGCACCTGATTGAGAAGTTAAGCCTAATGGGCCTGAACACCTCCCTCTGTAACTGGATCCTGGACTTCCTGACTGGGAGACCTCAGTCAGGCCGGATCGGGAACAGCATCTCCAGCACCACCACACCGAGCACTGGGGCCCCTCAGGGCTGTGTGCTCAGCCCACTGCTGTTCACTCTGCTGACTCACGACTGTGTACCAATGCACAGCTCCAACCACATCGTCAAGTTTGCCGATGACACGACCGTGGTGTGTCTAATCAGCAAGAACGACGAGTCAGCATACAGAGAGGAGGTGCAACGGTTAACAGCCTGGTGTGGAGCAAACAACCTGACTCTGAACGTTGACAAAACCAAAGAGATGGTTGTGGACTTCAGGAGAGCACAGAGCGAGCAATCTCCACTGATTATTGATGGATCCTCAGTGGAGATCGTCAAGAGCACCAAATTCCTTGGTGTTCATCTGGCAGACAACCTCACCTGGTTACTCAACACCAGCTCCATCACGAAGAAAGCCCAGCAGCGTCTCTACTTCCTGAGAAGGCTGAGGAAAGCCCATCTCCCTCCCCCCATCCTGACCATGTTCTACAGAGGGACCATTGAGAGCATCTTGAGCAGCTGCATCACTGCCTGGTTTGGGAACTGCACCGTCTCGGATCGCAAGACCCTACAGAGGATAGTGAGGACAGCTGAGAAGATCATCGGAGTCTCTCTCCTCTCTATCATGGACATTTACACCACACGCTGCATCCGCAAAGCAAACAGCATTGTGGATGACCACACACACCCGTCACACACACTCTTTACTCTCCTGCCATCAGGAAAACGGTTCCGAAGCATTCGGGCCACCACATCAAGACTGTGCAACAGTTTCTTTCCTCAAGCCATCAGGCTTCTCAACACACAGAACTGAAACGGAACTCACACACACACACACTTACTCAAATGTGTGTTACCGAACTGTACAACCTGGACTAAACACTTAACACTCACTCATTACCCATTTTAATCCATTCCACCATAATTTATTTATTTATTATTATTTATACTTGACCGTACCACTCTCTTACTGCTGTTTTTTGCACCTTTCACTTTATTATACTGTTTACATGCTGTTTTTGCACCTTTGACTGTATTATACTATGCTGTTTACATGCTGTCTTTTGCACCTCTTGACTGCTGCTGTTTTTTGCACTACATTATTCTGGTTATATTCACTCCCGGGTATAGTTTTTAGGTTTACTGGTCGGCGCTATATTTGTTTTTTGTCTTGTCTTGTGTTGTCTGTCTGCACTGTCTGTCTGTACTGTTTTTTGTCTGCACTGTTTGCACTAGGTTGCACTCGATGCACTTTATGTAGCTTTGTGTTGTGTTGTAGCTCTATGTTGTTTAGTGTAGCACCAGGGTTCCGGAGGAACATTGTCTCGTTTTTACTGTGTACCGTGTACGACTGTGTATAGTAGAAATGACAATAAAAGCCTCTTGACTTGACTTGACTACATATTCTTGTTTTGATGGGTTAAAAAGAAAGATAGACCTGCTCTAAACAAGCTTTCCAGCTTGTCCTTCCTGATGGTTCAGTGGGTTAATGCTGGTACCTCGCTAAAGGCGTGAATCAGGGTTCGAGTCCTGTTTTGTCCCTGCTAGTCACAATATGGTTTTGCTTCCTACATCTGTCTTTAGCATTATATTCTTGTGTTGATGGTTTATAAGAAAAGATAGACCTGCTCTAAACAATCGTCGTAACCGGTCCTTCCCGATGGTTCAGTGGGTTAAGACTGGTATTTCGCTGTTGGTGGGGTTCAGGGTTCGAATCCTGCTTTCTGTGTTTCTGTCTGGTCTGAATTTCTTGCTTTGAAGCATGAAACGATGGATAAACCCCCAAAAAAAAGAAGGTGAGTTGTGGTACTTGATGGCTTTGTGATAAAATCCTTGCTGCTGAGCTCAGAGGTTGCTGGTTCGAATCTGGCTTGTCCCCACACTGGGTAAGTAGTGTGTGGTGAGCAATGGTTTGGTTGACTGTGAACAAAGGCTGTGAAGACCTGATGCCTCAGAAAAAGTGAGGGTGATAGGTTTTTGGCAGAATTTATCCCTATATATGCAAAACTAAGTCGATAATTTTTTGGACGTTTTTGCTTCATAACCCCCTGTTTTCAGCTTCTCAGATGCCAGGGGGGCAGATGCCCGGATATCACCCCCCTGCTCCAGGATACACCCTTCGAAACCGTCCACATCCAACCTTCCACGCAGCCATTTCTGACACCTTCCTCACTACAGTCACCGGAACCTTCCACACTCTTAACTTTGAGCCCTGGCCGGGGTTTGAACCGGCAACCTCTCAACCCAGAGGTAAAGCTCTTCCAATTGAGCCACAGGAACTCCTGCAAGAACTTGATTTTTAGGACCTTTTTTGGTTCTTTTTTAAAACTTTTTAAACAATTTAAAGGAAAGCTAAGCGGTAGGCTTCGAACCGGGTGAGTCAGGTAGCAGCAACCACTTCACTGACCATTACACCAACACAGGAGAGGAAACCAAGCCTTTGCTTATTGGACTCTTGGCTTTTCTATAGTTAGGAGACCACTGTTTTCTCTTCGATCATGATGGTAGAGGGTCAAAACTTCTCCTTCCTGTACATTCTCTCAGTAACCGGAAGTCTATGAGAAGTGACTCAGGTACAAGAACCACATCTCCAACACCTGCACCACTGATATACCATGATTTACCAGCAACCAATTTTAATGACCTTTCATTGTTTTGTTTTTAAAAACTTCTTATAATGTTCAATATGAAACTAGAGGTAAGAATCGAACCAGGAAAGTCTTACATCAGAGACCAAGACATTAACCGCTACACCACCACCGGACAGGGAGCAATGGGTTTGCTTATTGGACTTTTGTCTTCAAGACTCTAAAAAAGATACGAGAGGTGCTTTTTCTTTTTTCTCCATTCACGACAGTAGCATTTAGACCGCAATTAGATTTTCATTTAAGGCATTGGGCAGAGGCCCTTTTCCAGTGTAACCTACAACCAAACAAACGAGGGCTATGGGCCTGGCACGAGCGCACAGTGGCAGATTGCTACTGTTGGGATTGGAACTTGTGACCTTTTGACCCAGAGACCAAAGCCTTAACTACCAAGCTACTACCACCACCCTACGAGAAATGACTGAACTGTACAAGAACCACAAGTCCAACACCTGCACCACTGAGGTAATTCTTGTACCATGATAAAACACAGTCAACCACAAGACTCTCTTGTCCACCCTCAGGAGCCTTGGTATCCGTGGAGCAGCATGGAAATGGTTTGCTTCCTACCTGGAAGGTCGCTCATACCAGGTAACATTGAGGGGGTCCACATCTGCTGGTCATCCCAGCACCATTTTACCTCAGGGACCTCGTCACACCTCGCACTGCACCACGTTGTCGGAGATCCTCCAGCACTGCTCGACTGGTACCACCTTCTCTCAGGATGAGAGGTAAGTATACTTCAAGGCTCTTCTCTCTTCTGGCACCGGGGTGGTGGAATGAACGTCCCCTAGATGTATGAACAGCGGAGCCTCTGGCTTTCTTCAAGCGACAGTTGTAGACCTACCTCTTCCTGAAACACTTAAACTAACACTTTCCATGTTTGCTTTGTTCATACTCAACAGAGTTGAGCTTTTTTCTACAATTGTTTTGGCTCAGTGGGTGTAGGTACGTACCTCCCTGATGGTGCCAACTGGAGTTCACTTTGTGGTCTGTTTTCTTCCCCTGTCTATGTTTAGAGTAAAGCTTTGCTGGTATTAAAAGGGGTGGGGCTGCTGCCATCTATGATGGCTCAGTGGTTTATGGCCGTTCCTCTGTAAAAGAGTGGATCAGGGTTCAAGTCTTGGTCTCTTTGTTCAGCTATGATGGCCCAGTGGGTTAAGCCCAAAACCTCCATGATTGTATTATTCAGCTTTTGAGGCCTATTCTGGGTGGGTTTTTTTTTTGCATTAGGTGCTTGCTTTGCTCAGAGGAAAGATAAACTAGTACAACAGGAGGATTTGTACTAATTGGCTGTGATAGCCTAGTGGCTTAATGTCAGTATCCCCACGAGGATGAGTTTGAGAGTTCGATTCCTGTTCAAGCTGGTTTCTGTGTTGGTAAATTAAACTCCTGGACCAAATGAAAGGTAACCCCACCAAAAAAAAGCACTTCTGTGTTTTGTCTGTCTTGGCTCAGTGGGTTAATGCTTGTCCCTAAATATAGTCTACGCTGGTGATAAGGTTTTTAATCCAGTCCCACATGCCTTCTTTCTAACTGTGCTGTCATTAAACAAAGGATGAGCCCTCCAAAAAGCACACATGCTTGTCAGCAGTGGTGGCTCAGTGGATTAAGGCTTGTGCCAGGCTTCCCAGCCGTTCCTTCCCGATGGTTCAGTGGGTTAACGCAGTTACCTCACTTTTGGTGTGGATCAGGGTTCAAATCGTGCTTTCTTCCTGCTAGTTACGATGTGGGTTCAATGAGTGCTTCTTACATTTTTCTTTAGCATTATATTCGTGTTTTGATGGGTTGAAAAGAAAGATACACCTGCTCTAAACACACTTTCCAGCCTGTCCTCCCCGATGGTTTAGTGGTTAAATGCTGGTGCCTCACTGATGGAGGAGATCAGGTTTCGAATCCTGCTTTCTCCATACTAGTCATGATGTGGGTTAACTTCTTACATCTATCTTTAGTGTTATATTCTTGTGTTGATGGGTTGAAAGTATAGATAGACCTTCTCTAAAGATGCTTGGCTGCTTGTCCCCCCTGATAGTTCAGTGGAATAAGACTGGTTTTTCGCTGTTGGTGGGGTTCCGGGTTTGAATCCTGCTTTTTGTGTTTATGTCTGTTCTGTATTTCTTGCTTTGCTGGTATGAAACAAAGGATAAACCCCACAAAAAAACCCAAAGTTGAGCTGTAGCAATTGATGGCTTTGTGGTAAAAGCCTTGCCTCTGAGCTCAGAGGTTGCTGGTTCAAATCTGGCTTGTCCCCACACTGGGTAAGCTGTGTGGAAAGTGGTGAGCATTGGGGTGATTGACTGAACAAAGGCTGTGAAGACCTGATGCTTCACAGCCTCAGAAAATGTGAGGGTGATAGGTTTTTGGCAGAATTTTTCCCTATATATGCAAAACTAAGTCGATACTTTTTTTTTTGAAAGTTTTTGTTTCATAACCCTCTGTTTTCACCTTCTCAGACGTCAGGGGGTGCAGATGCCCGGATATTGCCCCCCTGCTTCAGGATACGCCCTCCAAATCCATCCACATCCAACACAGCCATTTCTGACACCTTCCCCACAGCAGTTTCCAGAACCTTCCACACTCTTAACCTCAAGCCCTGGCTGGGGTTTGAACCAGCAACCTCTCAACCCAGAGGCAAAGCTCTTCCAATTGAGCCACAGGATCTCCTGCTAGATGCCTATTTTTAGGACCTTTTATAGTTCTTTATTAAAACTTTTTAAACAATTTAAAGGAAAGCTAAGAAGTAGGAATCGAACAAGGTGAGCCAGATATCAGAGACCGCGTTACTAACCACTACACTACCACAGGGGTGGCAAACAAGCTGTGGCTTATTGGACTCTTGGTTTTTCTATAGTTAAGAGACTACTGTTTTCTCTTAGATCATGATGGTAGAGGGTCAAAACTTCTCCTTCCTGTTCATTCTCTCAGTTACTCGAAGTCTATGAGAAGTGACTCAGGTACAAGAACCACATCTCCAACACCTGCACCACTGATATACCATGCAACCAATTTTAATGACCTTTCATTGTTCTGTTTTTAAAAACTTCTTATAATGTTCAATATGAAACTAGAGGTAAGAATCGAACCAGGGAAGTCTTTCATCATAGATCGCTAATGGCATTACTTCAAAACTCAAAACTTTGTTAGACATGTAAAGAAGCAGGAAAGACAGAGACAAAGACAAAGAGACACAGACACAGCTTTAGAAAGAGTGAGAAACAAATAGAGAGACAGCAAGAGAGAGACATATACAGTGAGACAGAGACATTTACTAAAAGAGACACAGAGACAATTAGATAGATAAAATAGAGAGTCAAAGATAGCGAGATATAGCCACTTCCTGTTGGAAGTGTTTATCCCGAGCGACTCTTAATGATCTCATTTACTAAATGAGCAGTAGTGAGTTAAGGGCTTGCTCAGGTGCCCAAAACTGGCAGCTTGGAGGTGTTAAACATGTATCATATTTACAGCATGTGATATATATGTAAGCATATGTACAGTGATTAAATATAAAGGCTATATCAGTGCAGAGACGTGTGGACATCATTAAGAGCCTTTGCTATGTTTCCACACAGACAGTTAATGAGGTGATACCGGAGAGACTGCACCCCTTCAAGTCAAGTCAGGAAGCTTATATATAGAAAATTATAGACATTTTACAGATTTGAATGATGTATTGTTTTTATCTGTACGATCAATAAAGACAGTAATTTAAGTTTGTGTCGCCATTATGAGGGAAAACCCCACAAAATGCCACCTAGAGGGTTAATTGTGTGAATCATGGCGGATTTTGGTGTTTGATTTGAGACTTGGCGCATAAATAAAACAAAACTTTACTGATTAAAGATATTTTTATCTGGAGTTTATTTATTTATTTTAGATCTAAGTAAAGAAAGGACATCGTGGATAAATGTATTTTTTGCCAAAGGTTTTAATTTCGCCTGTTTTTTATTTAGTTATTTATTTATGTATTTACATTTTTTATAAAAATGGTGAAACAGAAATGCGCGCTGAATTGATAGCGCGTTAATAAAATTTCGTGCCGTTTAAAATAATTTTTATTTTGACAGCCAAATATACACACACACACACACACACACACACACACACACACACACACACACATATATATATATATATATAAAACTGGTTTTACTGACTCCCTCTGTCTCATCCACATTAACCCTAAACTTCTTACTGCCTTCTGCTTGCTGATTCTTAGCTCCATAAACTAGTCTACATCTGTGGTGAGTGAGAGACAGGACTTTATACACCAGTGGATTGAAAAAGACACGCAATGACAGGAAATCGGTTGTTCGGCTGAAATTGGCACTAAGTGAAAATAAAAAAAATATATTTCACCAAATCAATGGATTAAAACTAAAGTAGCGAGTCTGTTTTGAAAATGTAAGAAGTAGAAAGTACAGATATTTGTGTAAAAATGTAATGAGAAAAAGTAAAAAGTTGTCTGAAAAATAAATAGTGGAGTAAAGTACTGATACCATAAAAATCTACTTAAGAACAGTAACGAAGTATTTGTACTCCGTTACTTCCCACCTCTGCTGATTACACATAAAACTACGGGTTTTCTCCCAATAAGTTAATAGTTGATATACTATTATATTATGAGAACACTGTAAAATAAAAATACTAAAAGAAAGGAGCTTTTAATAAATATTTTGTGTGCCTGAATAAATCCCCACCCCCCCCCCTGTGTACTCATTGTATTTAATCCCCTTTCCCTGTACTTATTATTATATTCATATTATTTATATCATATTATTAATTCATTTATTATAATTTATTCAGATCAACCTGTACATATGTAAAGATTTTTACACCGCTACCAATGCACTTGGCCTTGGACCGTAACTTGTGCCATAACTAAATCTAATCTAATCTAATCTGACAGATCGAAGTTTCATTTTTCATGGTCCGTGATTAACACAGGAGCATCTTTTGCAGAAATGTAAATATTGAACAATGTCTTGAAGAATCTGTATCGGTATATTCGGTTCTAATTTCATTCTGTAAATGAATTTTTGATTGTTTTTCGGTGCATCCATGTTGCACTGTACTCGCAGCCATTTAGAGCAGTTTAGCCGATGAAATCTGATTTGCTGACACATGAAATGCAAATCCTGCCTGCAGTAAGGCCTTTCTGCTGTTGTTTATTTATTAGCTTTATGGATCCAAAAAAAAAATTTTTTTTATACATTTTCTTCTGTATCTTTGAGATGTTCTGCACATTGAATTTTAAATGTTATGAGGAATCTGGTGACACTCGGTGTCGCCCCCTATCATGATTCTACTATCAGTTGGCTATAGGCAAGACAATTCTGATTTAACTATATGAGGGGACACCCTTTTGGGGACACCCTTAGGAATTTCCCTATTTTTTGAACACAAGTACAACATTTACTAACAAGCTGATGATTTTAAATAAGTGTCCATACATACATTATATATAGTAGCAAAACTGTGAGTGTTAACGGCCGAAGAAAATTCACAGATGAATTATCCAGCTCCCTATGGGCTACTTATAGACACCAATTGCAGCCATGTTTCTTTCCTTCTATTATTTCTTTGCTTTATTGCCATTTTCTCAAGCACGTTTCTGCCATACTGTTGGACTTGCCTGTGATGGTTGTCAGGGTCACAGTTTCCAAGGAAACTAGTAACTGCCTCAGCCACATCCTTGTTGGAGAGAACATCCCATAAGCCATCTGTAGCCAAAACCATGACATCGTCAGGTCCGTGCTCAAACTGCTCCAAGTTGTACACTCTCACCTGCAAACAACATGTACACGTCAATTCCGTTCAAATAGAAACGCTAATTGGTCTGTCTTTAATTTTTTTTTTTCTTCCCCCATTTTTTTTTCCTTCCGATTATTTGACTGAGGGCAAACATTCACTCAATCTTCAGTGTTATTCTGGGCGCAGGTTGGACACAATTTCCAACACAACCATGGAGCTCTTTTATTCTTCTCAGAGCTCAGAGCTCATAAAAAATCCACAGCACGACCCGAGTATGCTCGAATGCATAGTTCTAGTTTAGAGTGACAGTTCAAGTCGAGATCAAGAAGCGAATCTAGAGTCTTGCTTGTTTTTGTGTAAATGAACTACGGCTCAACTGAAAAGTGAGTACACCATGCGGGCAGGAACTGCAGCACCTCGAGAGAAGTTCTTGCGCTTAGGTTCACATCTGCTTGTGGTTAAAAAGGGGCTGCTGAGTCATTTACATTACAAAAAAAAAAAGATCTACTGCACTGATCACAAGACTATCAATGTGTGCAACAGGAAATATATGCTCCATTTATTTCATATCCTTTTACTACAGGGGTCCCTAATCGAGGCCTGTGGGCCATGCCCCCACATTTGGAACAGCCCTCTGAACAATGCCAGAGACATATTTTAAAAAAATATATAATTGTAAATATATGGACTATTGGCTAAAAACCATACCGATCGTTTTCACGGCTTTCAGTCCTCTGTCATAATAAGAGCGCCCTCTAGAGACGAATCACTGACGCCACGTGCTGTATGTATTTACACGAGACTGCGCGCTGCACGAAGAGCGCTAATATTATATTTCTTATTTTTTAATTATTAATTATATAATAATATTTATTAATTTATATATTCATATATTCAAGTTCAAGTTTATTTCTATAGCGCATTTCACAATGGATAAGGTCTCAAAGCCACTTTAAAAAACTTAAGAATTAAAGTGAATGATGTGTATTTATCCCTGATGAGCAGCCTGGGGGCTTTTTTTGTTTTTTTTTTCAAGCTTCAGGAGGCGTAATAAATACATTTAAAATCATCATAAAAATCTCCACAATAATTCTGATAGTCACTCCGGCCCATGTCATTTTCTGTTACAGACCGACCCGGTCCCGCGTTAAAGAAAGAAAAAAATCATGTGGTCCTCACAGAAAATTTGTGGGGACCCCTTTGTTACAGTCTTCATATATAACTGATATCTTTATGTGTAGAATGTGTTAAAGATGTAAATAACTACCTCTGGACTGCAGGAGAGGAAAGGTTTAATGGAGATGTTTGTGCCATGAACCTTAAGCTCATGATCACCAAGTCCTCTGGTAACACCAATAGTGGCCAACACCCGAGCCTGTGACACCAGAAGAGCATTTACAGTTCACTCTATTTCACTCATCTGTCATTTATATCACATACAGTGCCTGTCAAACGTTTGGAAACACCTAATCTTGATATTTTCGAGAGTTTAAGATGACTCAAAGGCAGAACGATACAAGAATTGGACATTGAATGACTGGAAGAAAGTTCTGCCCACAGATGAGTCCAAATGAGACATTTTTGCATTGAATTTAACCATGCTAGCTAAAGAATGTCCCCGTTATTAGATGTCTTATTGGCTTACTATGAAGGGCAGACCTATAATTTTATCATCATAGACTCATACCTTCTTCCCCTCTCCAAAAACCAGTGGAAACTTCAGATCATCATCCTGCACGGTTTTATATGCCCTGGGCAAAGAAACAGCACTTGAATAAGAGCATTTTGGAGCATAATCACCCTGAAGTGTAGACATAACATAAAATACGAGTTGTCTGTTAAATTTTCACTAACTGGAAATATTTGTGATATAACTTGAACAACTGTAAGTCGAAAGAACCAGCACGTCCCTCCCTAGTCTCCTAATGTCACTATTTGAATACATTCAGACATCACAGAGACTTTGTAATCTACTTCTGGGTGGAGTTTTTCTTCAACTGGAAACCATTCACTGCAGCTGAGGGTGGTTCATATGAACAGCTTGAGGATCCATTAAGTTACAGTGGAGGGTTCAACTCAAGACCTCTGTCATTACGAGAGCGCCCTCTAGAGACGAAACACTGTCGACACGTGCTGTTTGTATTTACACTAGACTGCGCGCTGCACGGAGAGCGCTAATATTATATTTCTTATTTTTTTATTATTATTTATATAATTTGATTTAATAATGAATATAATCGTATGTTCAGTTTATTTCTTTAGAGCTTTTCACAATGGACATCGTCTCAAAGCAGCTTTACAGAATGTAAGAAGTACAGAACAGAATTCACTTATATTTAAATTTGTGTGTGTTTATCCCTGATGAGCAGCCTGGACGACTGTGGCAAGGAAAAACTTCCTTAGATCGTATGAGGAAGAAACCTTGACAGGAACCAGACACAAAATGAGAACCCATCCTCATTTGGGTTACACCAAGAGTGTGATTATAAATCATTAAACATTACAAACACCAGAGTGTGAGAAATCTCACGAGTGATTATGAGTAATGGCCTTTCTACAGTGAGTTGGATTTGTGGAACCAAGAGCTCCTGAGCAACATATACATTAGCTCAACATCTAAGATTATTATAGATGTTATAGACCAACTCCTTTATTCCAGAGCCTTTAAATGTCTAATGATGGAGAAACAATATATGGAGCATATGGAGCAAAAGAAAGCGTGTTTTTGTTTTTGACAAACACGTAAATGAAGTACTTCTCAATGAAACACTGTATAAACACTGAAAAAAACTGCTTTACAATTATACATACAATGTACATATTCCATCATGTATTTTATATACTCCTCATTTTCTACACATATTGTGCCTTGCATACATCTGTACATCTGTACAACCTGCCTATTATTTCACATACACACACATTATATATATATATTATAGATAGGATATACCTTTATTCGTCCCACAGTGGGGAAATTTCT
>JAAIIK010000196.1:1386607-1409699 GCA_014706435.1 Silurus glanis | reverse complement strand
ATATATATATATATATATTATAAGAGCAAATGGGGAGAAAATGTGGAATGGAAATGTTCATAAAACACAAATGTTATGTTCAGGTGTCAACAAACTTTGATCCATATAGTGTACCTCAAAAACAGAATGCTTTGCACACACTTGTGTTTTTAGACACCAATCTACTGATTAGGCTTACTGGTTTCCAATCACTGGTTCATTGGTTGCTCTATTTTGTGTCATTAGAGAGGGAGGGAGGGAGGGAGGGAGGTAGGTAGGTAGACCTTACATACATAATAGTTATAATAGTGCAAGATTTGTTTAAATTACCATATGTAATGTGGAATATAAACAATTACAACATGCAAATATATTGTATATAAATATAATACACAGTGTATTTACAGATGATATATAGATATGAACATAATCTAGGATATACATTGAATACATTAGTGTAGAGGTTCATAGGGTGAAGGTAGATGGAAAGGTGGAAAACTTTGCATTGCTTGTTTTTACTTTGGTCTCAACTTGTTTTGTCTCAATGTTCTTGATTCTTGCCCAATCTTTAATATCCTGTTTGTTGATCACCTGACCTTTTGCCTGTTCTTAATTCTGAGCCTGATTATTGATTCTGTGAATCTGAGATCGTGCTTTTTCTGAAACCTGCATCTGCATCTGTCCACATGACAGTGTGGAAAAATAGAAAGCTCTTTGGTAATGTGAAAGAGCAATGATGGGACATTTTATTGGGACATTATTGGGTGGACATTTATATATTGCAATTAAAAAAATGTTCCCCTTTTAGCCTTTTTAGTCATCTAAACCAACATGTATGTTGTAGTTAATAGTTCTAGTCACAGTACAATTCCAATTCCAAAAAAGTTGAGACTGTGCAAAATGAAAATAAATGCAGAATGCAACAATTTTCAAATCTTATACATTTATATTCTGCTCACAATAAAACAACTTAGAATATATTTTAAGCATCAAGTCTCAAGAAAATTTGGGACAGCGCAAGTTTTTACAACTGTGCACTGTAGCATCAAGTCTTCTGTCTGTATAGTGTACATCTGGGAACTGAGGTGATCAGTTGCTGAAGTTTTGGAAGAAAAATTTTGTGCCATATGTGTCTGATATAGAATTCTAGTTGCTCAACAGTTCTTGGTGTCCTTTGTTGTGTTTTTTGTTTCATGATGCTCCAAATGTTGACTGCAGGCAGGAGAGTTAAGCACCCAGACTTCTACTACGAATTGTAATAGCTGCAGTATGCAGTTAGCATTGTCACCTGGAATCCTCAGCATGAATCTAATGTACTTCGTACCCAGAAAAACGTGACTTAAACTTTTGATAAAATGTTTAGATTCTGAGCCCCAAGTCCATTTGACTGCAGTATTAGAGCTGTAAAATACCTGTTGGTGGACTATAAAAGGCCTCCAAGTGCACCATGTGTTCATTTTCAACACGATAGATTTTTAATTTATTTCATATTTTTCACCAGTTTATCCCTCTGCCTAGGATTATTTCCATGACAAAATGACAAATGTTATGACAAATTGGTTCATCGTGTGTTTTGGATAAACAGGACACCTGGGATCTATTTCTACTCACCATTAAACCCAGTGAATCATTGCCGTGTCAGTCGTCCACAGGCGAGACAGCACGATCAAATCTAAACGAAAGAATCTGGGCCATTGTAATTTAAAATCTTTGTAACATGCATTGCGTATACACCCAGAACTAACACACACACACACACACACACACACACACACACACACACACACACAAGAATAAAGTGTTGTGAAGCTGTTGTTTAAAACACCACAGGAAGGAGTAATGTGACTCTGAGTTTGGGTTGCATGTTTTCTGTGGATGCCTCTGTGTATTAGTGAGTCTGGAGGCTGCTGGGGTCAACAGTCTGCTGGCCCAACCACTCTCTCTCTCTCTCTCTCTCTCTCTCTCTCTCCCCCTCCAATGCTCTCGAAACCTCAGCCATCACCACAAATACTCTCCAGCATGCCAACACACACACAGGGCATAACTCACAGTCTGCTCCTTATTTTTGCCATGCTGCAAACTCTGTGGGGGTGACACTCTGCCCCAATGAGGGCGGGATTCCACGCGTGGCTAAACTTGGTTACACTTGTGGTGTTTTTGAGGTGCTGCTGATGTCATAGCCGTGCTGTCATTCCGGGATAAAGCCTTCAATAGAACAGTGGGAGGAAGAGGAGACTCATGTTTGGTCCGTATCAAGAAATTCAGACGTCTGTGGACCGCTCTAGCACGTGATTCACTGGGTTACAGTGTGTGGCTTCACAAAGACCATGCAATGTTGTAGGGAAAGTACTTTTCCTGACTTCTGTGGATGTATGTGAGACAGAAAGAGTGTCTGCTCTATTATTAGTAGCAGTGGGCACTCTTATTCCTCAGCCTATGTGTTGGTATCTGTGGTGGCGGTCTGAAAACCAGTAGTTTTCACTTGTTACTAGACCAAAAAAAGAAAAAAAACAAATCACATCTGAGTCACTGCTATGGGTTTCTTTGCGCTGTCTTTTTCTCACTTTGTCTTATGGCAGTGTAGCATCTGACAGTATATATATATATATATATATATATATATATATATATATATATATATAAAACAAAAATGCCTGCTTGGTTAGAAAATATAAAATAACATTTTATAATATGTTTTTAAATAAAATAAAATGAAATAAATCAAAATAATGCAATTCACCTTTTTATTATATTGATTAAATTGATAATCAATTAAATTGCCACAAATTAAATTGATTAAATGAAATTAAATAACTGGAACAATGTAATTAAATAATTAGCTGTGCCCTATTTGGGTAATACCTGTATGATGCACATGTATGATGTACATGATGTACGTAAGGTGTGTGTGTGTGTTTTATACATTTAATATAAAATTTTCTAAATATATGTTCTGCTTAAATGTTCTACTTATTTCAGTATACTTTGACAAATATCTTCATTCCATCCATCCTTCATTCATTCACTCCCTCAATTTGTGGAACTGATTTTTTCTTTCAGGAGAAATTCTTAAATGCGGAACATAAAATGCTGAAGAATCCATAGCGCTAGCATTAGCCGCTAATCAGGAAGCTAAAGATATGGATTCTTTATTATTTTCCTGTATGCAGAAAACAAATCTTATTTCTGGTACTGAGTGAGTAGCCACAATAAAACTGCACTAACTCTAGTTCCTTTTTTATACACCTGACATTGTTGTGTATGTTTCCAAGTTTAATAATAATATTAATAAAAATGCACCAAAAAGGGCGAGGCGAACCTAAATAAACTTGCTGTACGCCACTTTATACGTTCCTGAGGGAACTTAGATTAGAACTATGTTCCGCACAAAAGTATATTTATACTTGGTTTATTGAACATTGGTAGTACATTAGCCACAGCGGACTAAACAATGCATCTCATCTCTTTCTCTACAATCTCACAACTCCATGTTATTTCAACAATCGCCTCATGCTATCTTTTTTCGGTCGCTGAAAAAGAAAAAAAAACCCAACCTTTTTTCTGATGCATCAATTATTGTAATGCTTTGATTGCTGTGGTTTCTAAATTTAATTTAAACTAATTGCAAGTGGTTAAAAATTCTGCTGTTTTAATCCTGACAAAGACCAAGACACAAACACATCTCTCCAGTTTTGGAGCCATTGCACTGACTCCCTGGATTTGGATTGATTTTGAAATTCTCATGCTGATCTTCAAGGCCCTACATTGTACAATGCACGTTACTTGTTACAACCTCTAACTGTCTACATTGTAAGGCATGATCTCCGCTTCTCTGATTCTTTCAGTTGTTCCTTCTACCTGTTTATGTTGTAAGGACCAGGATTTTTCATCTTGTCTTTTGAAATCTTCTCTTAAAACTATTAAAAAAACCTTTGATTTCTTTTTGATGTATGTATGATGTTTTTTTTCCTTTCATTTTATCCATACGTAATTTTTATGCTTGTGAAGCACTTTCAGTCGTAACATTTAAGGGCGCTATATAAAATAAAGATTATTATTTTATTCATAATGTTTCAAAACAATTCAAAATTTATTTCGTTTTTTTATCGATAGTGTTTTAATGCAGTTGCTCTTCAGCCTATAACTTTTTTTTCCAGTTTCTATTTAAACTATTAATGACATGCTACACCTTAAAAAGCGACACATACTTTTCCTACTCAGGAAACATTTTCTTATACTCAGTAAAATGCCATTTCAATTTTCTGACTTCTAATTCAGTGTGACGAAAGCAGCTGGCTTTAATTGCAGTTCAGAGCAGAAAAATTTAAGACAAAACAAAACCCCATAAAGATGATGCCAATCTACACATGTACAGTATATACTTGCACACACAGCCTCTCAAATCCTGGACAGTCATCATGTTTGGGTTTTTATTAAACCCTGATGGGCCACATTCCCTGGGGGATGGTTTACTCGCAGTGCATTTGCCAAACACGGCCGTGGGGTAATAGTGCTTACTTATTATATTCTGTTATTGTTAATAATGTAGAGTATTAGGTAACCTATATATATATATATATATGTAGCGTTTCTCTTAAAATTTATTTTTAAGTATGTTAGAGACCAAATCAATTTTTCTAACTCGGCTGTATTAATGTGTGCAGCATGCTACAGACCTGTTTTGCCAGTCGAACTTGGCTGTAACAGTTTCCCTCTGACTAACCAATCAGAGGAGGGAAAAATGTTGACGCTAATCTGGGCCAGCTAATCTGTGCCAGCTAACTGGCCCTGTGATGCGAATATGAAATCTGATAATCTGGGAATAAATGTATACAATTTCATGTAACACATATTAGAATTTAGATTATAAATGTAAGTCAGTGCTTCTGATAGTGTTTAGGCCAGCAGAGAAGGCTTTGCTGGCCCTGACCGCTCACCACTGCTATTATGGTGTGTAGGTGGTACCTTTTCTATTGTTTCAACAGCTATCAACTGCTAAATAAGTTATGGAGCACTTATATTACTCTCAAAGAGTTTAACATGGTTAAATTTAAAAACGATAAAGACGGATTTGGACTGTAATTAATATATTTACATATTAGACAACAGATTGCAGTTTGTATTACAGTGACATGTTACAGTTGCAATAAACTGTTTTGCACCCAAGTGTCCATCAGTGTATAGCTGATAACCTGAACAATGATTGTCTTTCTTAATTATGAAAGGCCTTCTCCGGAAAAAGCATCAACTGGATGGAAGCATTTGTCGCTCTAAAACCTGTATATACTTTTCAGCATTGAAGGTGTATTTCCGAATGTGATAACTTGTCAGGAATCTTGCGGGACACTGTGCATGGACAGATATTCTTTCAGAAACACAAACCAAAAAACCAGTCCAAAGTTCATAACCAGAGGCAGAGCAGAACAGGGGTCAGGATCAAGATCAGAATCAGGAACAGATTCCAAAGCAGGCAGAGTGGCAAGATTAAGCCCAGGGAATAAAAGATGCTGGTGAGATAATTTGGCGGCGAGCTAAAGTCTTTGGTGTCCTTAAATACCGGGAAGCACGGGAAAAATGACAAGATGGCCGCCGACCCGAAAGTCTGTGCTGCAGAACCGGAAGTGAACGCCGAGAATGCCAGGAAGATCCTGACATAACTACACATTCAACAGGCAGTAATGCACTCCTATACCATCAGAAATGCAGGTTTGTGAACTGAGCGCTCAAGATAAGCTGAATGGTCCCTCTCCTCTTTAGTCTGGAGGACTTGGTGTCTATGGTTTACAAAAAACATAAAAATTTTTGATTTGTCTGACCACAGAACAGCTTTCCACTTTGCCTAAGTCCATTTTAAATTAGCTTCATTTGAGCATCCCAGAGAAGAATTCAACTGTCAGGGATCCACCTGCCACACCCCCCTTTGGTGGCTCTCTATGCCTCCAGGTTTAACCACGCACACCTGAAGCTCATCATCACTTCACCCAGCTCCTACATAAACCCCTCACTCACATTCACTCGCCGTTCGTTATTGCATATGTTGGACTCTATGTGCGGCTGAATGTGTTAGGTTCTACGTACTGCTGTATGGCTTTCAAGATACATGCAGTACTCCATGCTGTCCGTTCCATTCGGGCTCTACTATCCGGTACCGGCTGCGCTTCTCCTCCCCGCACATCTCGGATCAGCTACACCTCTCCCCCAGCGCACCTCGGACTCTTTCCACAGAAGGGCTGCCGTGTGTGTGTGTGTGCGCGTGCGTGTCAAGTCAAGAGTCAAGAGTCAAGAAGCTTTTATTGTCATTTCAACCATATATAGCTGATGCAGTACACAGTGAAATGAAACAACGTTCCTCCTGAACCCAGGTGCTACATAAGACAACATAAAACAAACAGTCACAGAACAGAAAACACAGGGCTGAGAACTAAGATCCTCGCCACATAAAGTGCATGTGTGCAGCTGGTGCAAACAGTGCAAAAGACAACACAAGACAGTGCAAGACAACACAGGACAGTGCAGGACAATACACAATACACAAAATATAAAAATAAAAATAGCTCCGCCAGTAAAACCTGTCGTGACAGAATAAGGTGCAATGTAAACAGAAAAATGTAAACAGAATTTGTGCAATTCAGCAGTAGCAGCAATCAAAAATAAAGTGAACAGTGACCAAAGGATTTGGACAGAATATTGTGCAAAAGAACAAGTCCCGGAAGATCAGCAACAGACGGCATGTAAACATTTTGCGATAATGTAAAAGTGTGATTGGTATTGAAACCTGGGTGTGCGAAGTGTATGATGTGTGTTGAGTCCGGTTTGTACAGATCAGTCACAGATCAGTTGTGTGTAAGTGTGTGTGTGTGTGTGTGTGTGTGTGTGTGTGTGTGTGTGTGTGTGTGTGTGTGTGTGAGAGAGAGTTCAGTTCAGTTCTTTGTTGAGGAGCCTGATGGCTTGCGGGAAAAAACTGTTGCACAGTCTTGATGTGGCGGCCCGAATGCTTCGGAACCGTTTCCCTGATGGTGGGAGTGTGAAGAGTGTGTGTGACGGGTGTGTGTGGTCATCCACAAAGCTGTGTGCTTTGCGGATGCAGCGTGTGGTGTAAATGTCCATGATAGAGGGGAGAGAGACTCCGATGATCTTCTCAGCTGTCCTCGCTATCCTCTGTAGGGTCTTGCGATCCGAGACGGTGCAGTTCCCAAACCAGGCAGTGATGCAGCTGCTCAAGATGCTCTCGATGGTCCCTCTGTAGAACATGGTCAGGATGGGGGGAGGGAGATGAGCTTTCCTCAGCCTTCTCAGGAAGTAGAGACGCTGCTGGGCTTTCTTGGTGATGGAGCTGGTGTTGAGTGACCAGGTAAGCTTGTCCGCCAGATGAACACCAAGGAATTTGGTGCTCTTGACGATCTCCACTGAGGATCCATCGATGATCAGTGGAGAATGGTCACTCTGTGTTCTCCTGAAGTCAACAAACATCTCTTTGGTTTTGTCAACGTTCAGAGTCAGGTTGTTGGCTCCACACCAGGCTGTTAACCGTTGCACCTCCTCTCTGTATGCTGACTCGTCATTCTTGCTGATGAGACCCACCACGGTCGTGTCATCGGCAAACTTGATGATATGATTCGAGCTGTGCATTGGTGCACAGTCGTGAGTCAGCAGAGTGAACAGCAGTGGACTGAGCACACAGCCCTGGGGGGCCCCAGTGCTCAGTGTGGTGGTGCTGGAGATGCTGTTTCCGATCCGGACTGACTGAGGTCTTCCAGTCAGGAAGTCCAGGATCCAGTTACAGAGGGAGGTGTTCAGGCCCAGTAGGCTCAGCTTCTCGATCAGGTGCTGAGGAATGATTCTGTTGAATGCTGAACTGAAGTCTATGAACAGCATCCTTACATAAGAGTCCTTGTTATCCAGATGGGTGAGGGCCAGATGAAGGGTTGTGGAAATAGCATCGTCCGTGGAGCTGTTTGGACGATACGCGAACTGCATGGGGTCCAGTGCGGGTGGAAGCTGGGTCTTTATGTGCCTCATGACGAGCCTCTCGAAGCACTTCATCATGATGGGTGTGAGTGCAATGGGACGATAGTCATTGAGGCAGGAGACAGAAGACTTTTTCGGCACAGGAATGATGGTCATCGTCTTGAGGCACGTAGGAACAGTGGCGCTGCTCAGGGAGATGTTGAAGATGTCAGTGAAGACATCTGCTAGCTGTTGTGCACATTCCCTGAGCACTCTGCCAGGAATGTTGTCTGGTCCAGCAGACTTCCGTGGGTTAACTCTGCATAGAGTTTTCCTCACTTCAGCTGTGGTTAGACAGAGCACCTGGTCACTGGGAGGAGGGATGGTCTTCCTCGCCACCATGTTGTTCTGCACCTCGAACCGGGCGTAGAAGTCGTTCAGCGCATCTGGGAGGAAGGCGTCACGGTCACAAGCAGGTGATGTTGTCTTGTAATTCGTGATCGCCTGGATGCCCTGCCACATGCGCCAGGTGTCTCCGCTGTCCTGGAAGTGGCCGTGAATTCTCTTGGCGTGTGCGCGCTTCGCCTCTCTGATGGCACGGGACAGTTTGGCCCTAGCTGTTTTCAAGGCCGCCCTGTCCCCTGCTCTGAAGGCGGAGTCTCTTGTTTTTAGCAGCGCACGCACCTTGGCGGTCATCCACGGCTTCTGGTTGGAGCGTGTAGTGATGGTCTTGGAGATGGTCACATCATCAATGCACTTGCCGATGTAGCTGGTCACTGTTGACGTGTATTCCTCCAAGTTGATGGAATCGCTGTTGGTTGCAGCTTCCCTGAACATGTCCCAGCCAGTGCATTCAAAACAGTCTTGGAGAGCAGACATGGATCCTGCTGGCCAGGTTCTCACTTGCTTCCGAACTGGTCTTGAACGCCTGCTGAGTGGTCTGTATGCTGGGATCAGCATAACAGAGATGTGGTCTGAGTACCCGAGGTGGGGGCGGGGCTTCGCCCCGGTATGCGCCCCGGATGTTTGTGTAAACAACATCCAGCGTGTTTTCTCCTCTGGTTGCAAAGTCCACATTCTGATAAAATTTAGGGAGCACAGTCCTAAGATTTGCGTGATTAAAATCTCCGGCGACAATAAACAATCCGTCAGGGTGTGTGTTTTGAAGTTCGCTAATGTGTGTGTTTTGAAGGTCCCGTAGAGCACGCTGAGCGCTTCCTTAGCATTAGCGCTAGGTGGTATGTACACTCCGAGCACAATAGCGGTGGTGAATTCCCGGGGTAAATAAAAAGGTCTACATCTCACAACAATAAACTCCAGCAGCGATGAGCAGTAGGTAGAAACAAGCACAGAGTTCTTACACCATTCCGTGTTGATGTAAACACACAGACCGCCGCCGCGAGTCTTACCGCACAGAGCTGCATTTCTGTCGGCACGAAACGCGGCTAGCCCGTCCAGCTGGATGGCGGCGTCCGGAACTCTGTCGCTCAGCCACGTCTCAGTAAACACAAAAACGCAGCAGTGTCTGTACTCACACCGAGTAGCTTGTTGGAGTCTGATGTAGTCCAATTTATTGTCCAGGGAGCAGACATTTGCCAGCAGTAGTGATGGTAGAGCGGGCCGGCTAGGGTTAGCTTTTAGCCTAGCATTAGCACCCGCTCGCTTTCCGCGCTTCTGCTTTCTCGCGCAGCGCTTTCGATTCCCCCTCCTCCGTCCGTCCGCCGCAGGCGATGCCGAGGACTGGAGGCCTGGTTCTCGGAGCACGCAGAGGTCGCGTAGCTTCTGCTGCAGTTCATCATTAATTGAGTTGTTTTGGTTGTTTCTGAGTTCTTTCAGGGTTTTGCGGTTGTACACAGGGACACCGGTTGCTCTGATGTCCATGTGTTGTGTAAGGCGGGCTACAAAGTGAAAGTAGCACCATTTTGGGTCCGGAGCGGCCGCTGCGAGCTACTGCCGCGCCGCCATCTTGGAGCCAACACGTGTGTGAGTGTGCTCGTGTGTATATCTCTCCCTCTCTCTGATCATTAAACCTGAGCGAGCTGTATTCTGGCGTCCGCCTCCTGTTTCAGAATAACGAACCTCCTGAAAAGGATAATCAAAAAAAAAAAAGGAAACAGAAGACAGGGAGATGATCGGGTTGCTGCCGTGGTCCCAGCGTGATCCAAACCTCGGATGGAGGATTCGCTGTGCCACAATAAAGCGACGGCCAAGCTCTGCCTCTGGAAACACCCGGAAGCACGCTGTCGATTCATCCTCGCCGGCTCAGGAACGTGCAAGCGTGGCCGCGCCACGCCCCCCTCTGAGTCTTATGGAATTCCCGGCTAGCTTCTCCGGCGAATTGGCAGAGTGGAGCGGTTTTTTATGGAGCGTGGGCGAATATATGAGCTACCATCCCTCCTTGTACACCACCGAAGCGGCTAAAATCGCGCTCCATATCTCCCTATTGTCTGGGGACTCTCTCTCTCTCGCCAGTAAGCTGTGGAGCTCATTCGGAGGGAATTTCCGCTCGTGCGCTCATTTCTTTGGGATTCTCACGGGAATGTTCGGGATGAATCCAGTGGATCTGGCTTACAGCCCCTTCGATTCTGGGCAGGCTCCGCCCCAGGGTTTCCAGGAGAGCTCCTTTCCGCTCCTGGGCTCCTCAGAGTGTTGAACTCCGCTCCAGTGTGTCCATGAGAGCCCAGCTCTGCCCCAGGACCTCCATGAGAGCTCAGCTCCGCTCCTGGACCTCCATGAGAGCTCAGCTCCGTTCCAGGACCTCCAGGAGAGCTCAGCTCCATTCCAGGACCTCCAGGAGAGCTCCGCTCAGCTCCAGCATGCCTCCGAGAGCTCCTCTCAGCTCCAGCATGTCTCCTCCTCTCAGCTCCAGCATGTCTCCGAGAGCCCTTCTCAGCTCCAGCATGTCTCCGAGAGCTCCTCTCAGCTCCAGCATGTCTCCGAGAGCTCCTCTCAGCTCCAGCATGTCTCCGAGAGCTCCTCTCAGCTCCAGCATGTCTCCGTGAGCTCCTCTCCGCTCCAACAGGCCTCCGTGTGTTCCTCTCAGCTCCAAGGTCTCCTGGCGATCTCAGTTCTGCTCCAGGACAGCTCTGTTCCGCCCCGGAGCTCCCCAGAGCACTCAGCGCAGCCCCAAGGCCGCGAAAGGGACATCGTGCCGCTGCCTGGCCGCGAAGGGAACGTTGTGCCGCCGCCTGACCACAAAAGGGTCGTTGCACCGCTGCCTGGCCGCAAGGAGGAGGTCATATCACCTCCGTCCGCCTGTGATGGTGGCATGGCAACCCACAGTTCCTCTCAGAGCCCCAGGTCGCTTCCAGAGCCATCCGGCAGTGATGTCGCGGTCCCAGACTCTTCTGAGGGCGACACCACAGCCCCAAGCTCCTCCGATGGCGACGTCACGCCTCCGAGCTCCTCCGATGGCGACGTCACGCCTCCGAGCTCCTCCGGCGGCGGCGTGTCACCAAAGAGCTCCTCCGACGAGGACGTCTCAGCCCCAAGTCTCCCAAAAGGCGAAGTTCGTTATTGCATATGTTGGACTCTATGTGCGGCTGAATGTGTTAGGTTCTACGTACTGGTGTATGGCTTCCAAGATACATGCAGTACTCCATGCTGTCCATTCCATTCGGGCTCTACTATCCGGTACCTGCTGCGCTTCTCCTCCCCGCACATCTCGGATCAGCTACACCTCTCCCCCAGCGCACCTCGGACTCTTTCCACAGAAGGGCTGCCGTGTGTGTGTGCGTGAGTGTGTGTGTGCGTGTGTGAGTGTGCTCGTGTGTATATCTCTCCCTCTCTCTGATCATTAAACCTGAGCGAGCTGTATTCCGGCGTCCGCCTCCTGTTTCACTCGCACCCTGACATCAACATTCACATATGGCTTCTTCTTGGCATTTAAGAGCTTTAACCTGCAGTTGTGGATGATTTGGTGAACTGGGCTTTCAGACAATGATTTCTGGAGATGTTACTCCATGTAACTCCAGTTGCCCATGTAGTAATTTTTATTACAGAATTATGCCTGTTTTAAAGAAGTGCCACCTGAGGGCCTGAAGATTACAGCCATCCAATATTTTTTTGCCCTTGTCTCTTGTGCACAAAGATTCACACAGAATATTTCAATAATATTGTCCTGTAGTTGATCAGCTATTCAAAGACTTTGCAATGTGTTGCTGAAGAACATTATTCTGAAATTGTTCCATTCTTCCATTTATTCTGAAATTGTTCATTTGTAGACCTAGTATTTTTTAAAGTGGTGAAGCTCTGCCCATCTTTACTTCTAAGAGACTCTGACTCTTAAAGATACCTTTTTTCTATGCACAATCATGTTACTGACCTGTTGCCAATTAACCTAATTAGTTGCAAAATCTTCCTCCAGCTAATTCCTTTTACTAACACTTACTTTACCAACTTTTTGTTGCTCCCATCCCAACTTCTTTTAAGACATTGATTTGTGGTTATTAAATTAAATTTACCTTATTTTCTATGTTATTTTGTGAATTTAATATGGGATGACAAGATTTGCAAGTCATTGCATTTAGTTTTTATTAACATTTTAGACTTTTCCCAACTTTCTTGTCATATCCTCGTTTGTTTTATATACCTGTAAACTAGTTGTATATACACTGTGTATAATCTTGAGTAGTGTTATACATAATATATACATATCCTACACATTGTATACTTTTTTATATTTATTTTTACATATGTACTGTACCTTATATTTGGTTTGAAAGAGGCAGATGTATAGGACAGAGTGGTATGGAGACAGATGATCCGCTGTGGCGACCCCTAATGGGAGCAGCCGAAAGAAGAAGAAGAAGAAGAAGACTGTACCTTATATCTTGCACATATTCATTTTATTTTCACATAGAGTTTATATACATATATATTCTTACTGTTGCCTGTTCTTTACTTATCCTTTCTATTTTCTTTCCTTTTCTCCTCTCTATACAGAAATCGTGCTGATCATCCTTTTCCTGTAGCATATTTCAGCATGACCTTTCTGGACTGCAGTGCCGAAGATTTATTTTTTTTTTTTATTATAAAAAAAATAGCAGTGGGTTCTTCAATCAGCTTGTTTAAAATACAGACTTTAGGGCAAGCATTTTGACGCCAGTCTTATTCATGTGGAGGGTTCAACCCAGTAAAGGATTTCCTCTGCTGGATTTAATAGAGGAAATCAAACTCCTCTTTGCTCGAGCCACATTGCTCCACAGAGCTTCATTAACCTAATTGTGTTCATGTTCCCCCCTCAATGTTAAACAGCCGTTGTGGAGTTGTTCTCATTATCTTCCACCTCCGTTCGAGCTACTGTTCTGTCTGGTTCTGAGCAAAAAAGGGGGAGAAAAAAGCCCACAGAAGAAAACAGAAAGAAAGTGCAATTAAACTTCATTTTATACTTACAGTTTTGTTATGAGGTTGTCAGACACTCTACCACTCTCTAGACACTTTGGTTTTTTAATGTGTTTACCACAGAGTCCAAAGCTTCATTTCCATTTCTAGTAAACACCACATACAGCAGTGCACACTCGCATTTATACTCACACAAACACACACACACACACACACACACTGTGTATTCTGTGTAAGATCGCAAAATACATGGCAGCATTAACACACATGGATTAAATTAGTGCACCCCTATCCCCTCCCCACCACCTGTGTCATTTACTAAGCCTGAAAACCACTTTGTGAAAGACACTGTTAAATAATACTACTGGGGGGTAGGTAATATGTCCAAGACTGGTTATGGTTCCACATAAACATCCAAAAGATCCATAAAATATCTGAACAACTCAAGAAGAAAGATGAAAGATTTGGACTGTAATTAATATCAACAGTCTACTGCAATGGATTCGGACCACAAGTTGCATTTAATCACCTAGAGTATCACTGCACACCTCAACAAGGATGAATTGTAATGAACATTCGGTTCAACAATGGAACAAAATGATACATTATTTTACTGTTTTACCACTTTGGCTCTGTAAAACTGAAATGAGACCATTTGTATTGTTAAAAATGCTATACAAATAAAATGAAGAATAAAGTTACATGAAAGAGTTTGAAATTGTTTCTTATCAAATGAATACAAATTTCCCACAAATTTTGGTTAACTTCAACTTCCCATTTCATTCACTTGTTCCTTTAATCCATTGTCACTGGCCCTCTGATCAAGTCTGCCAAAGTAAAGCCAATACAATACTGAAATAAGCCTTTGCATGACACATATGTACTGCACACCCACTCCATTGTTGTTTAATTATTATTAAGATGTAAGTCACAGATTGTGATTTTTGATGGCCTTTTCTTATCATGTTAATTTTGTTGTCTAGCCTTGTTAGTTCTTATTCATTTGTATTTATATTCCTATATGTCATTCAGCGGACACCCTTATCCAGAGCGATTTATAATGATCACATTTATACTACTGAGCAGTTAAGGATTGAGGGCCCCAAGTGGCATCTTGGTGGTGCTGAGATTTGACCCACTTTTGCGTCTGCGACTGCCTTCCAATCATGACAAGGTTTACATAGTATATGAAAAAGGTATCACTGCTGCCATATGATAAGATATTATTCAGGTGGTAGACCCAAAAAGCACATCAGATTATCTAGAAATTATTCTAGATAATACAGAGATAAAGAAGTTATGAAGATGGAAGGTATAAGTTTAGTACCTATAAGTTTGTTTCTTAAAAGTTTATCCCTAACGACCGAGCCAGTGGTGACTGTGGCAAGAAAAACTCCCTGAGATGGTATGAGGAAGAAACCTTGAAAGGATCCAGACTCAAAAGGGAACTCATACATGACAGTTCCATCATTTTTCAGTGTAATGATAGACGCTTAAATGCAGAACTGTTCATGCAAAATGTGGCCTTAAGCCTTTGCATCAGACTGACAGTCCAGATGTGTTCATGTTTCTGCTCATTTACAAGACTTCAGATTTCTGTATTTTCTTAGTCAGGTAACCCTTTCTCCACAATTCAAATAACACTTTCATCCATCACTGTTAAGGATGATCAAGATGTTTGACCCAAACTTTCCTTGCATTCCATAGAAAAAAAACCTATGGTCAATTAAAAAAGCATGGAAATGCTATTACTAATGACTCATTATAATTTCAATGCCAGAGACCTAGGCCTAGATATAATACCGCGTCAATTGTGGTTAAGGTTTAGAATGAATCAGCAACACCAAGAGTCCCCTTTATCCAAATATCTCCTTTCAAAGAAGAAATATAGATCTGGTCAGACCTTTAGTTGGAATTTTTCACCTGAGAGGTGCCCAAGTCTTTATAAAGCTTTCCGTGATTTCAATGATTATGGGAGAAGCCCAATGGTTACGTTAGGTTTGATTTAGGAAGCTTCAAAAAGGTTACACCCAGTAAAATAATTTCAGTATATCTAGTACCCGAGGATTTCAGTCCATTAAATAACACCAAGTGATTAACACCAAGCCTTTGTGGTCACATGTAGTTAGGGGAGGATGACAATGGGGTATAATGAACATACAGCAGATCTAGCTGTATGACCTACAGTAGCATTCTAGGTTTTAGAAACCAGACCTGAGAAACAGACAGAAAGTTAAATAACAGTTAAGAAAATTGTGTAAGCTGATGTTTTCTCTTTTTGTTTGATAACTCAATGGCATTGCTTTGACAAATTTGAGAAATTGTCAGATTTTTAGCATCAATAATATGGATCTGTATGGATGGGATTCTCACGCCTGAAGGAGCGTGATTTGAAGGAATGCCTTTGCGAAGTTGAACTTGTGCACTGAAATGTTTATGATTTTTTTTTTCTGCCAGCTTGGCATGTCAACAACAAACACTTTTTTGCAGACAAAAGATTGCACATGCCTCTAATTTCAGAGGCTTGGGGATCATCAGACCCAAAGCCAAAAGTTTTGGAGTATTGGGTACAGAGAGGAACAAACCTATTAGTTAAACTCTTGGTAATAAGTTGGATTTATTACCCAGCACACTAGTTTGATTCCCCTGGTAAACCCAGGAGAACTTACTGGGTTGCATGAGACCATCTGGCAGTAACTTTGGTGAGAGAAAAATGTAACTCCCATCTCTGAAATGTTCTTTTCCTGGTACAAATGAGTTTGGGTTCACAGAGTTTGAATGGACCATGGCGATTTCCGCAATCACAGCGGCAGCTGCAAGGAGGCAAGACGAGAAGCAATTTCGGGAGCGGGATTGGAGAAGTTTGGTGAGGCCATGAAAAAAAAGTTATTTGTGTGGCCTGGCTTGGGCACTTTAATGGTAGGAGCACTTTTTTATTAACATTCAGGAATCGGTGCCAGAAATTGTTTTGCAATGACTGAGGTTATTATGATGGTTAGAAAACCTCTAAAGTGGCAAGGCTGCAGGGGGTGAAGAGGTAAAGAATTAGAGGCTGAAAGCACTAAACAGGTTTACACAGTCAACACATCTCCAGAGTTGCATAGAAATCTGGGCCTTTGGTCTGAAAAAGTTTTAGATGGAAATTTGTTTAAAAAAAAAAGAGGTAATCATGGAAATTCTATACCAGGGTTCTGGCTTGGAGACTCTACTCAATAATGAACAAAGCTTTTCTGAGGTGTAGGTCGTTGGACAATGAACCAGTTCTTTACACTTGTATAGATTTAAAATGGTCAATACAGCATGCTAATCCAGTATACATGTGTTTTGTGGGTGGATTTAATGATTGTGTTTTCCACCAAGTGTTGTGGGAGGTACAATAGGAGTATGACTTTTATCTCAAGTGGAGCTCTGACATGTACTCTTGCATTTCACAGCTGAGTTTGACATGGCTCAAAAAAAAAAAAAATCTTCCAGGTATGATGTCACGATTGTCTTTGGGATTCTCCCTTCAGGTGAGAGGAGAGATTTAAATCCTTAAAAGCTGAGACAGCACGAGATTGAAACATTGCTTGGATCAGCAGCAATAATGCTATACACCGATCAGGTGTATAACATTATGACCAAGTGCCTAATATTGTGTTGGTCCCCCTGTTGAAGTGGACCACATGGGCTGGCCTTAGCTTCCTACGTGCATCAATGAGCCATGGCCACCCACAACCCTGTCACTGGTTCACCACTATTTTTTCCTTGGACAAATTTGATAAGATATTGACCAATGCACACCAGGAACACCCACAAGATGCTCAGACCCAGTCGTCTAGCCAAACAACAAAATGTTCACTAGCCTAATATAGGGGGAAGTCTAATATATGATCTATGTTGGTGAAGCACAAGCTCATGTTTTGGATGAAGCATTCTTTGTTGGTAATTCTGGGTTCCAGTCATGACCTATGGTCATAAACTAGGCTAAGTTTGTGTTCTGTTATAGAATAAGGAGAAGTTGTAGTATAAGGTGAGGGCACTGCATAATTGAGCCAGTGCTCCTCTAAATAAAAATGTGCCATGCAAGTGAGTTCTTGTACCTTACCTGAGGCACCTAACCTGTGGCCAAGGGTGGAAAAGTCTGGGCTGACGTTCCCAGCCTAATGTGATTCAGAAAAAAGCAGAAGGAAAATCCTTTTTGTGAAAAAAAGAGTGAAATACAAACCAAATGATCTTGCTACACCTTTCTTACTTTATATGTGTACTTGACCTAAATCGGGTAGTAACAATACCCATAAGGTTTGGTCGTGTTATATCATTATTTGTGAATTGTATGTGGTTAGTCATATTTAAAAGCCTTAAACGTTGCTGGAAACAATTTCTTCATCTTGGTGAGGTCTGGCTTTGTCATGTTTCCTTCAACCAACAGTTTGGTAAAAAAGTCACGTTCCATTAAAGCTACCTTGATCCTATCCAACCTGATAATGTTTTCCAGAGTCCTGGAAGGAAGCTCAAGGTTGCCCCTTGGCTTGAAAGTGAGCTTTGATTGAGTGCTTACAACAGTGCGTGCAAGATTTGCTGTTTCACACCGTCAAAATTCCTGAACTGACACAGTAATGTGCTCTGTAGTCGTTAGGTCCAAGGTTTTAAATGCTTATCCAAAGTAGCACCCTAAACCTCTCTTATTTCCAAATTTCAACACTTCATGCACCCTGTAGAATATTACCAGTGATCTGCTGTCAGTGTTCTAGCGCTGACTTGCTTTTGATAAGCAGTGAACTTACTTTCTAGTCTGCATACATAAATCTAATGCTGAGTGTTTTTTTTTTATTATATTCTAAGCTAAAAACCATTGTTAGTATACTGTAAATTAATAATAATAATAAAAAAGTCACAATTAATAACCTTTAATGCATTATAAACATTTCAGTCTGGCACATGCTAGCAAAGGATTCCTTATAATTAATATTGAATAATTCTGTTAAAATATTCACAATGAAACTCTTCATTCTTCTTGCTACAGAGGCGCCACAGTTGACAGGTTCCTGAACGTCCCAGATGTTAAACACATTTGAGACCTTTTCAGAAGTCTAACACTTCATAAAACAGGATAAAAACTCTGCTTTCAGGAAAGATTTGTCCATTGCACAGAACCGATTTCCAACTTTCCGTAAAAAAACACTATGTGAACTCTTTGGTTTACATCAGAGGGAGAAATGGCTTTACTTATTCATAATCAGTCACCTTATGATCGAATAATTTCAACATATAAAAGCCTGTGTATTTTAGTTTGAACATTTATCACTTACAACTTTACAACTTGATTGTTTTATTTTGTCTTTGGTTTGTGGATTTACATTAAATTATGGGAGAAACTGTTACCATTGCAAAAACTGTGTGGTCTTGTATACACCCTTTACAAAACACCACCTTTAATGCAGCTTAACCCATGATCGCTTGCAAGGAAATTTAAATATTGATGCAAATTGAAGTAAATAACTGGATACCACACACACACACACACACACACACACACACAAACACGCGCGTGTGCGTGTGTGTGTGTGTGGTTCATTGGTAGCCAAGTTCAAGGCACAATATTGCTATACACACATTTCTCCTAAACTTGTATACAATGCATAAGGTCAATTGAATTTACATACTGTTTGTTTTTAAGATGACGTGCTGCACAGAGCGCTATATACTATTTATAATTTATTAATTATAGAATTATATTTATTAATAAATATATAATATTTTATTTAGCACATATTTTCGAATCAGTACTTTTTTTTTTTTTTTTTTTTTTTTTTTAATAAATTTCAGTATTATTTTACATAGAGTGTTATGTTTGTTCGTTTTTTTTTTTTTTATCCAGTATCCATTTTAAAAATGGTTGATTAATCAGTAAGTACGATCTATCCTTTCTATCACTATCGCTAAAAATATCGGTTGACCTCTAGTTATTAACAGACCCTAATTATTTTTTAGATTCACCCACTAACCGTATGCATATGCGTGAGTAAGTAAATGTTTTGATTTCAATATCAATGTAGATGAAAAAAACTTTCATTATAGTAATAATGTTCTTTTAATAGGCTATATATCTCTTGAAAAGTAATGCTCAATTGTCTGTACAGTTCAGAACAAAATAAATCTAGCATTAGGAGGCATAATAAATACATATGAATACATACGCATAAATACGGCCCCCTATTAAAGTAAAGAAAATGATGTGGCTCTCAGAACAGAGAGTTAAGAGTGTGCTAAAGGGCCCAAGAATGGCAGCTAGATGCTACTGGGGCTTGAATCCCTCACCTTCCGATTAATAACCCAGTGAAAGTTTAGCATTGAAAAGGAAAAAAAAGACCTGCTCAAGAGCAAGCCAATGCATAGACAGTTCTACAAAGATATCTACAGACCAGTAGTCAACAAGGAAGAGTCTTAAAGAGAGACTGGGATTCTCATAATTACAGACTGCAGGATGGACAGAAAAGCAGATGAAAGTGCAGAAACCACATAGTTACTGGTTGCACAACACTTGCACCATCTAATAAGACTCAAAGATTTCTATTGGACCATTTGGAGGTACCTAGGGTGTGTCTGACAACACTATGGACATGTCCCAGACAAAATTGTCAGCATGAATAAAATGTTAGACCATTTTAGACGTGTCCAAAGTCAGATGATACTACTCAAGCCTCCTGGCATAGTGCTGTACAATAAGCAAAGAACTGCTCTCATGATTTAGAATGCAGAAGATCGTAATAAATGGTTTGCACCAGACACATTCTAAGACAGGCATTAAAATAAATTACAATGAGTTCTGGCTTAGATATTGGTTCCCCAGAAGCCTACTAAAAAATAAGAAAAACTGAACTAACTAATCATAAACATAACTAATAATGAAATTTATATGGTAGGTTATTATTAAATGGTCATTTAATTGTCAGGCAGTATTCAGTCAAAATGATTAGACATGTGTAAGTCAGGGCTGGAGGCAGAAGTGGGGGTTTAGTTTGATTATTATAGGGAAAAATAACCCAGAAAATGGCAACATGAGAGAGGCTGGAGACCTGGGAATTGATGTCTTCAGCATCATGAGTTCCTTCACACTGTCAAGAATCCTAATCCCCTGAAATGCCAATGGAAACAGGAGTCTAATGCTGTAGATGGATGGATGGATGGATGGATGGATGGACAGAACAATATCTACACAGAAAACAAGAAATTGTGATATTACTAATAAACAATACATTTAGAGTTTCTGGTTGCTGATGGTTATAATGTAATAAAGTGGGTGAAAGATGGTGAAAAATATATAAAAAGATTCATATTTAAAATTAAGAAAAAAGAAAAGTGGTTATATAATGTCCTGATACTGTATTTAGTTATGTAATGAATTGAGAAAAAAGAATATCTAAGATAACATTATGATGAGATATCTAAAATGGAAATAAAATACACTTTTTATAAGGTTCTGATTTTATACTGAAGTTTACAAATAGGCTTGATATGTTGATTTAGGATATGATTTTATTTAAGAACTATTTGGATCCAAGAAAAACAAGATTTATGAAGTTTAAAGTTCAAATACTGTTAAGGTTTTAAGTTTTTAAAGTTGTTTTCATTATCACTGTGAGATTTTAATTTGAATTAGATTTTTTTCTAATTTTCACATTTTTTCTAAATTGGGTAGAACTGGATTAGGTGTTGGGGCCAATAACACTGATTGCCTACCTATTATTTGCATCAGCCCACCCTAGTATATTTGCCTAGAACTGGCCCTGCTTTAAGTAAAACCACAATTCCAAAAAAGTTGTAAAATGTAAATACAGAATGCAAAACAGAATGTAATCTCATAAACCTATATTTTATTCACAATTAAACATAAAAAACATATCGAATGTTTAAACTGAGAAAATGTACCATTTGAAGTAAAAAATAAAGTAATTTAGAATTTGATGGCTGCAATGCAATCTGTGGAAGACTGTCTTCAAATTGTGGAACACTTTCAGAATAATGTTCCTCAACATAAAATTGCAAAACAGGTAAAGATCTCAGTACATAATAATCATCATAAGTTTCAAAGACTTTATACTGCATACAGTACTTGAGCAAGACACAATGCTAACTGCATACTGCATCTATTAAAATAGCATGACTTTGTAGAAGAGGAGTCTGGGTGCTGAACTGGTCTGTTTGAGGTCTAGACCTTTCACCATTTAAAAACATTTTGCACATCATGAAACAAAAAAATACAACAAAGGACACCCAGAACTGTGGAGCAGTTAGAATCCTGTATCAAAAAACTTTACTCTCATCAAACTACAGCAAGTGGTCGCCTTAGCTTCCAAAATGCTACACAATAGTAAACATGGTCCTGTTTTTTTTGCAGCCTTCAAATTCAAAATGACATCATTTCTTTCTTTAAAATGGCACATTTCCTCAGCTTACAAATTATATATGGTTTTAGTTTGTTTTATTGTGAATAGAATGTGCATTTATGAGATTTGCAAATCATTGCATTCTGTATTTATTTACATTTTACATAATGCCCAGCCATTAGGGTTGCACAAGCCAGTGCCGGGCCCGAACTCAGATAAATGGAGAGGGATGCGTTAGGAGGGGCATCCAGCGTAAAACATGTGCCCAATCAAAAATGCAGATCACAATCCTAAATTTCATACTTTAAATGTTGGTACTGGTAAAGGGAGAAAGGTAGCTGATATGATGGAGAGGAGAAAAGTAGACATGTTGTATGTTCAGGAGACCAAGTGGAAGGGGAGTTAAGGCCAGGAACATTGGTGGTGGGCTTAAATGGTGTTCTATCATGGTGTGGATGGAAAGAGAAATGGTGTAGGGGTGATCCTGAAGGAAGAGTACAGTAAATGGAGGTGAAGAGAGTTTCTGTTAGGGTGTTGAACGTGAAGTTGGAAGTTGAAGGGGTGATGATGAATGTCATCAGTGCCTATGCTCCACAAGTGGGTTATGAGATGGAGGAGAAGGAAAAATTCTGGAGTGAATTAGATGAAGTGGTAGAAGGAAAGAATGATTGGTGATTGGGGCAGACTTTAATGGGCATGTAGGTGAAGGGAACAGAGGTGATGAGGAGGTGATGGGTAGGTATGGCTTTAAGGAGAGGAATGTGGAAGGGCAGATGGTGGTAGATTTGCTAAAAGGATGGAAATGGCAGTGGTGAACACTTATTTTAAGAAGAAGGAGGATCATAGGGTGACCTATAAGAGTGGAGGAAAGTGCACACAGGTGGACTATGTTCTATGTAGGAGATGCAACCTGAAGGAGATTGGAGACTGTAATGTGTTGGCAGGGGACAGTGTAGCTAGACAGCATCGGATGGTGGTCTGTAGGTTGGCTTTGGAGGCGAAGAGGACAAGAAGCAGAGTGAGGACTAAAAGATTGATTAAATTATTTAATCACGATTAATCATATGATTGTCATGAGTGATCACAATTTAATCGCGCGTTTGTATTTATTGTAAATGTACCATGAATTAATACGTTTGAATTATTTTTATACTCTAATCAACATGGACAAATATGGATGCTTTATGCAAAGGTATGTTTATTATTAGTGAAACCATATTCAACATAGATCATAAGAGCAAATTATTCTTGTAAATGTTTTAAAGTCATTATGGTGTTTTAAATTATATAAATCATCAGGACACCAACTGGAACTTTTGCTACGTTTCCACACGGACGGTTATTAACGTGTTAATTTTGACAGCTCTTAAATAGATAGATAGATAGATAGATAGATAGATAGATAGATAGATAGATAGATAGATAGATAGATAGATAGATAGATAGATAGATAG
>JAAIIK010000196.1:1371393-1382985 GCA_014706435.1 Silurus glanis | reverse complement strand
ACACACACACACACACACACACACACACACACACACACACATACCCTTTAAGAAACATTAGAGTAACATGAACATTACACTTACGTGACCCTAACCTTCAGTTTAACCCTTGTACTTTCAAAACTGATTCATAACTTTCTAATGAATCAAGTCAACATTCGGCCATTAACATTTGAACACCAATAACACACTGTTTGCAAAGTGCAGGTGCAGTAACAGACACGGCTTTGTACGAAATGTCATATTTTGTGCCTTTGTATAGTGGTGTGTCGCAGGAGATATAGTGCTTGTATATAACACTGGCCATTCTGTGCAGGTGTGTGTGTGTGTGTGTGTGTTGGAAGGTTTTATCAGCAAGTATGTAATTTGCCTGAGCAGCAGCTGCTAACAATGTCAATGAGGTCTTAGTGATGTCATAGTTAACTCCAGCACTAATAGGTTTTAGTATTCAACTTTATTATCCTATACATTTTTTACCTTATCCTAAACCAATCCATAACTCCAACCCTAAACATGTGCACCTGTATATTTTTTATTACTTCTTAACCATTTTTGTTTATGAGTGGAGAAACACGTAACTGGTCAAGCACACAGCAAGCCACCAATCAGGGCAGAGAATATTAAGCGTTTTCATTTGAAAAAAATATCAATCAGTGTTTAACTCATTAATATCATTCTATTAATAGATCGGTGTGCTGAGAGTAACAGAGATTATTTTTACATAAAGACAAAAATGATAATAGGAACATTGAAGCCACAATAAATCATAGTACTTTGGATAATTAAGTGCATTTGAAGGCAAATACTTTCGTACTTTTTACTTTTTCTGGGGTAATATTTTACAGAGTGTATCTCTACTTTTACTCAACTACATGGTTTGTACTGGATAAGCATCCAGGCCCTGGCGTCTTGCCGGCATATAAGTGTCTTTTGGCTGGCCACCCATATCATGCAGTTGAGCTCAAGCCAAATGGCAAACACTACCTGAACAATGGATTCTAGAGGGTGAAACCAGATGGGTGGACAGGCTTTGATAGACTGAAAACTGTAGTGAAAATAGATTTTGGGAACATTATCATTCATAATGATATGAACACATTACGTTACATTAATGGCAATTGGCAGACACCCTTATCCAGAGTTAAGGGCCTTCCTCAAGGGTCCAGCAGTAGCAGCTTTGTAGTGCTGCGATTTGAATTGATCCTGAGTCCAAAGCATTAACCACTAAACTACCACCTCCCTGTATGTTTTACATGTTATATATTAAATACAAATTTCCCTGAACATATTTAAATACAAAAATTAATTTCCTTATACAAATCAGCCTGTACAAGTGCTTTAAATAAATGTCTTGTTTTTTTTTTTTAATATCAGTTACTCCCTTGTTTTTCTTGGCGTTGCCATTTCAAACGACTGCCCTTGGATGTCATCGCAAAAAGCAGACTCAAGATCTCAGCAAATGAGGTGTTAAGATAGTGGTCAAAATAAGGGCCTGGCTTTATTGCTCAAAGTGTCAGTCTAGACGCCATCCTAATATGAACCAATTTTCTCATGCCATTAAATTCTGCTTTTACAGGGACGGTTTGCAGCACAAGTCCTGACTGTAACATTTATTTTGACTGTAGTTCTGTGGAGGCTGTGGTGAGACTGCAGCTCATTGACTAGTGAAGTGATTTTTAATTGCTCATGAATGAGGCAGTTGGCCTTCACTGCGGCTGGCTGATCGCTCTGTGTGGGTTTTGGGGTTGAGGTTCGGGGGCCTGTGTTGGGCTGTGAGAACAACCAAAGCAGTATATCATAATACTCAAAAGAATAACTGTTTTTTTTTTACTATCACTAGTTGAAATATTCTTACGGTCAATGCAACGGTATTTATTATGCGGGGGAAAAGATGTTATAGAGAGACATACAGCACTGCCAATGTCCTTCCAAGATTAAATTCAATTAAATTTTTTTTGCTTTGTTATTTAATTTATTTCAAGTTCAACCAACAATAACAGTTTCTTGCAAAGCTGCTGCTGCCGATTATAGTTTTGAGACGTCTGTGGTAAGTAATGTTTTTTTTTTCTTTTTCTGTGTTTACAGCATTTTTGGTTCATTTCGCATTACAGGGTTTACAAGGGTCCCTCTGATGGACTTGAAATTTCAAAATCCTCTATGAATAATCTAAGGAGATAAGCTCGGTTAATTCAAGCATTTTCACCTTCTTTTTTTTATAGAAACCAGTCTTGAGTTAGTTTGGCTCTTTGTTCGAGATCTCATTGAAATGTCCACCTTCTTGCCAGATTTAATGAGTAAATAAGATTGCAATCTTCGCTAATTTGACCCAGGACAAATTGCTCCATTTGGGATTTCTTCAACAACGTCTAATGCTCCAGGTACCTTTGCATGATGCTCCCATCACCATGCTTTAATATGTGTATGGTATACTTCTGATCAAACTCACACCTCTTTCTACTTCATGATAAGCTAAATTAGTGCCTAAGAGGTGATAAAGACCTTAAAGGTGACAACTCTTAAATTCTGTTAAGCTGCTTTGAGACAATGTCTGTTGTGAAAAGCGCTATAGAAATAAACTTGACTTGATAAAGATTGTGTTGTACATGTCTGTGCCACTTTTTCGAATAGTTCTGTGTGAGATGTAGGAACAGAGATTATTACTGGACAGTGTACACTGGCATTCCTGCTACTTTCAGGTTGTCCTGCAACCCTTTTTTGGTGTTTGTTTGGCTTCTCTTTTTTACATTACTTTTCTTTTGTTTGAGAACACATTATGAAATCTTGTGTGGATACGGATGGTTCGTTGTGGTTCTATGACCTTTCCATCTGCATATTGTCAAACTATTGATTTTACAGGAATGTTAAAAGGTCTTTGCTATAAAAGTGTATCCTTTTCCATTTGAGCATTGTTGTAAAAAAGAAAGAAAGAAAGAAAGAAAGAAAGAAAGAAAGAAAGAAAGAAAGAAAGAAAGAAAGGTGCTTTATAATGTCACATGTACATAGCACATTCTTTCTTCGCATATATCCCAGCAATGTTAGGAAGCTGGGGTCAGAGCGCAGGGTCAGACATGACACAGCACCTCTGGATCACAGAGGGTTAAGTAACGTCCCTGAGAACTTCATTCACCTTCACGACAACTGCTTCCTTTTGAGTGAAATCTTCCCAACAAATTTTTATGATTATGAATAAATCATTTGTTCAGATTTATAAATACTAAATTGACATTATCTGTTTAAGGTATAGTATTGTGCTGCATTTCATATGTGAATCAGATTCATGGGCTATAAAAAATAATGACAAAATACACATAACATTCAATTGGCTTCTAGTCAACACTGTATTTTGTCAACATGAAGAGAACACGTGGAATAAACAGTGCATTCGAAAGGCTTGCTCTTGCTGACAGCATGATTAATTGGATTTTTGTTTTCAAGCTCAGCTTTAGATCTTAAGTAAAGGATTGTCGTGCTTAATTCCACCAATTATTTTGCTTTCAATCAGCCACGATTAGTCTGTAGCGGCCTAGAAAGAGATTCATGTCTTCTGAACGTATTCATAACAAGGTACATTAAGAAATACAAAGAAAGCTATTAATTCGCCCACGGCTCAGCAGCTCCAGCCCCTCTGTGGTTCTCTGAGTGATGTAAACATCATCCAACACCACCCCTGGTTAACCAAACTTTCCACTGGCCACACACACTCAACCACAGTCACTACTGTGCCCATCTCAATGTACCCTAAGGGTCTAACAATGTGGAGTGCTTAACTGACCATGTGTGCACATCCTCCCATGTGCGTATTCCTACACCCCACGCCACTCTAATGAAATCCCTAATGTTGTTTTCTTTAGCACGGTGATTCTATAAGCATTGAATGTGGGCTTGTTCTTACCGCACGACCATGCAGATGTGGCTTTTCCGCTCGTGTTGCTGCTCGTCCTGATCGAGCGATTGGTCCATACGAAAGCTGCCAACCATTTGGGCTGATGATAACTCACAAACCACATGATTAAACCACATTATTTAGGAGACTTTGGAAAAGAAGTGTTGACATCGATAATTAGAAGATAGATGAGATCTGAAAGTACCTGGCGAAATTCGATGCAAATGGAATTCAGGATGCACTTTGAGTAAAAAAAAAAAAAATTCTTCCAGTCATAGGTATAGCAAAGACAAATATGACATCATTAACTTTATATATTTTAGTTGAGTTCCAGACCCGCTCTGTTCTTCTTATGGATCCTACTGTTCTTATTTGTTTCCAGTCAGAGTTCCCTGTCAGTCGGAATGATTTCATAGCTGTCTGGCTACCCCAACTCACTTTTAAGGGCCCACACACTTACTGTGTATAACACTTGTACCCTTTTAATGGCCAAAAAGCACAAGACAGAGTACAGCACTAAGCTTTCCTTAGCTGTGTGTGTGTGTGTGTGTGAAAGAAACAGAAAAAGAGAGAGAGAGAGCGAGAGACATACTTAATTGAAAAGTAAATTTTTGTAAGGTGGACGAAGTTCTGTGTAGACATTTATTTGACATGTCACGTCATGCTGATCTATGCCAAGGCGGCTCGCCACCCTTTTCTCCAAAAGGCTATGTTTGAACTCTGTGCAAATGCCTACACTGCTCTTATTCATTTGCAGAATAATTACCCTAACCATTGCAGGTTTTCTTTGGCCTGCCTCAAATATATATATTTTTTCTCAACCTTAGTGCTAATAATCTCGCGTATTACCAAACAATATATTACTGACATAAAAAGATATGATTTATTGTATTGTATTGTATTATTGTAAGCTTTAGCAATTACTTTCTCTTGTATTTTCATATGCCTTGGAACTATATTGTTTATATGCCCGAGATACATGACCAGACCTCTGAAAATGACAAATCACATTGACAGAATTGAAATAAAAAAGTGCTCCCTTTAAACTTTCACTTGAGTAAATGTACAAAAGTATTTGCCTAAATACATTTATTATGGCTATAATGTTCCTGTTGTCATTTTTTTGTCACAAGACTCTTTGCCTAATCAACTCAGTTTATGTGAAAGACTCTAATGTTACTCTCAGCACACTGATCTATTAATAGAATGATATTAATGAGTCAAACACTGATTTACATTTATTATGAGCCTAATACCTTCTTTTCTACTCCTTCAAAAAAATCGTGTAAATAAGGTCACGGGTGTTCGAGTCAGGAGTTTGTTCCATCGTTTATTACACTGAAAATGTTCTGCTTGCTGTTGAACTGATGCTGAACTGTATGTTAGTGTTAAATTGATACCACCAATCCGCAATCGAAACAAGTTCAAAACAGAGCGTGCGCTCGACCCTGATTGGTGGCTTGCTGAGTGCTTGAAGTTTTTATCCACTAAATAAAAGGAACAATGTAGTAAACGCAATGAATTGGATTTGCTTCCTTACTCTCCACCACTGGTTCTAAATACATTCGAACAACAATTTTTTTTGGCATATTTGAAAGTGAACTGCAAAAAGTAATAGTTTGCTAGTTGAAGACAACTGGACCCCATTAAGTGCATACAGTACATTTTAGTTATTTTTGTGCTTTCACTGGAGACAATGGAAAAAAAAAACCTCAACCTGTCGTTCTATTTTTATCTTTGAATAAATAATCCCTCAACCAGTCAATCTACATCGGCCATCCAAGTGTACAGGAGAATTTAGACTCTGGGTGCTCTCAGTCAAAACATGGTCTCCCGTAATGTTCCTCTCTGGCAGATGAAAGGTACAGAGATGCCAGCTTCACATGTGCACCCTGACCAATTTCACATTAACTCAGCCTCCATTTATTTACTATTCGAGCTATTTTAAACACCGCCTTTCGTTGTGGACGGTATCTGAATCCTTTGTCTCTTCTGCTTTCACTTTTTTGCACCTAGAGTCATGCTTATTGGACCAGAGACTGAGAGAAAGAGATGTTCTGGCAAAAAGAAAATGCTTTATAGCCACTTCCAGTTGGCCCTGGTTGCTTTCAAGTTAACTAATAAAAGCAGATGAACCATCAACGTCTGATCAAGCATCCAAAGCTGGACACAGCATTGTTCAAAAGTTTTGTGAGGCACTAGTCAGGAACAGCTGGCTGCAACATTGGCCTTCAGTATGAAAGCAGTTGGAGACCCACAGCCAAACCAAAGAATATAAAAATGGCTAAATTGGTGGTCATATAAATATGTGCTTTACCCCATAAATACTCCCATGTCCACACCTTATGAAAAACAGTCTAGTTTAAAGATAATACATACTGTAGCATAATAAACTGTATAATTTTTGCAGATTACTCTCAACATTGTTTTACATGATCAATAGCATTTGTACAGTAAATATCAACTACTGTATTTTGGACATGCACGTCCTTAATGCACCAAGTCTATAATATGGTACGTCATCTAAAAGTTTTTTAGGAAAATTAATTGCATAACACGTGGCCGTAGTGGTAGAGGTCCAGGGTGCAAAACGAGGGGTAGTAAATGTTTAGTCGATGTTACCGTACATCCATAACTTATTAAGTTTAGCCTAGTTCCTAAGGAATGGTTTGAATTACTCCACCACACAGTAAAATTCAAGGGGCCAGAAATTTGCAAGGTGATTGCTGATGCAAAAGCCCCCAGGGGACACGGGTCTTGTTGTGACCTCTGGACTGCACTGATGGGGAACAGAGTGGCTGGAATGAAGAAGTCTTCAAGAAGAGGCTGTGTATTTGATGAGGCGTGTGCAAGTCCCATTCACTTTGCGCAGGATTGGAGATCCTCCACAGAGTACCCACTGTGGAAAATGTGAATCATTGGTCTGAAGATTTTATTTGTACAATGCCCTTGTTTGTAAATGTGGAAGACACAAATTCACACAGCTGCGTGTTCATAGCTGATACAGCTGTTCTGAAAGATTATTAGCAGTATGTGTCCTGTGAAATGAATTAGTCACCTAAAATTTTTTAGCTCAGAATGAAGACCTCCGCCCCCCCACCCCCAGCCAAATTCTATTCAAATTGATCCAATTTAATTAAATTCAATTAAATTAATTTTTATTTGTATAGCACTTTTAAACAATGGACATTGTCTCAAAGTAGATTCATAAATTAATAAAGGTTATAACAAATACGTTTTTGTGACATGATATAATTTTATGATATAATTTTATTTGTTAATTAAAGATTGCTTTACTTCTTTGTCCAACTTGTTTGATCTTTGTTTCATTCTGGCATGTTGAAGAGGCTGTTGATTCTGGTTAATACAGTGTGTACAATTTAATTTGTATTTCAGGAAAAACTGTTTTTTGATTTTTACATGTCTTGATGCTGAGTACTAGTATATCTTTGACCCTACGTTTAATACGACACAAGTACTGTTCAAATAAAAAAAGGCTTTTACTCGTCATATTGGAATCTGGTGACATTTAACTTGGAGTAAATAGAGTACGTTTTGCAGTAAGGTATCTATACTTTTACTCAAGTATGATTTTCAGGTACTCTTTACCCCTCTGTACAACAACTTAAAAAAAAAGTTATTTAAAATAACTTTTAAAATGTAAAATTGACCAGTTCTGGTCAGTTCAGTTCAAGTCAGAACAAACTATTGAGGTTCATTTGTATGTAGTTCACACAATTCATTCACAAAAACAATGCAATTTGACAGCATAAGGGTGCAGTCTATGTGGGGGAATACAGTACCTTGCTGAATTTGGTTTTGTGAAACATCTCTGTTAGATGTCGGTACCCCAATTGGCTGTTTTGACATGAGGAGATTAACAGGGTCTCAAAAGACTTGCTCATAAGGAAAGATACATAGAATAAGAGGGACCAGTCCATCACTTCCCTCTGAATCAATGGAATATCAGGGTCATGTAGTTTGGACTTCAGTGTTAGACTAGAAATGGAGGATAGAGATATTCGAATATGGAAAGCCCCAAAGCAGAGACGATCTTTTTCCGCCAACATTTCTTTTTAACTACAGTGGAAAAACAAGGGCTTCTTTTCCTGAATCCTCCATAATTGTGCAGTGTACCATCACAACGTTCAGGCTTCAGTACTACTTTATGCAGGACTACAGAATTACTCCAGGTTAATAAGTCTGAAAAATATAAATGAAGGAGTGTGCAGGGTTGCCAGTTGCTGCATGAGCTCAGTGATGTGTGGCTGTGTTTAGCTTTTACTGCTGCAAATCATGTGGTTCGACAGCAACAAAAAAACTGATCGTTGCTGCTTGCTACTATGTTTTCATAATCATGAGTGGTGGCTCCAGCGGTTAAGGCGCTGGGTTATCGATCGGAGGGTCTGGGGTTCAAGCCCCGGTATCGCCAAGCTGCCACTCTTGGGCCCTTGAGCAAGGCCCTAACCCTCTATGCTCCAGGGGACCCTTACGAGAAAAATAAATCAAGGACCGTGACGTCGGAGCGACGTGGGGCCGCCTTCCCGTGGGCTCACCACCTGCAGGAGGGACCGTAAGGGACCGGTGCTGAGAGGATCGGGCAGCAGTCGAAGGCGGGGGCCTTGACAGCCCGATCCCTGGACACGGAGAAGTGTCTATGGAATCTGCTTAGACTGCTGCCCCCGCGACCCGAATTACGGACAAGCGGGAGAAGATGAATGAATGAATGTTGAATTGAGTGTCGTGTTGAGATCCACTTTGACCCTAAACAAAATAAATCTAATGGCAGAAAATGAATATATTGGTAAATGAAGGATATATAGAGTATGAAGGCATATACTCTGTCTCTCTCTCTCTCTCGCTTTATGTTGAACTACACATGATACTCCTGAGACACCAGTGATCCCCATGCAGTTTGCTCTCTGACTCTCTCATAGAAGGTAGTACCCAAGTTCTCATCAATTGGAAACCTCAGACTAAAGCTACATGAGTATACGAATACATGTATTTCAATTAAGTTAGCTACAGCTATACTAATACAGCTTTCCAGTACTTGTTTCAACCTCTGGAATAATATACAATAGTCTAATCTAATTTTATACCAAATTAAATCAGCCTGTCTTTACCTCTAAGGTTTTTGCTATTCCTATGGGCACCTGACTAATGTTATCTTTAGTATATGTAATATTTACATGCATTTCTGATTGGAAGTAGAAGTATTTTCAACCATAAATAAAATCCACGTCTTTCTCGTCACAGTTCCGAGTTTTGGCAAGCACTCCTAGAGCTAAATTTGGATGTGGTGCTATTATGAAAAAAGCTCTGCTACCTGTATAAATCAGTGGCCAATCACAGGTTATTAATAGTTCTCATAGGAGAATCACCTCTTCCCTCAATTCTTTTGTACCTTTGATCTTTACATTTGCATGGAAATATAGCTTGTTAATAGACTGTTATTATTTTGTGTATCAACTGATGGATCCATCTACATGGGTGGCAATTTGTCGTTCCTGCACACACATGAGGAAAAAGGGTCCTGTAGCTTCTCGTTCTCTTATCTCAAGAATATTACATGTTAAATGCATATTAAAAAAAAAAAAAGATGACGATATCACTATAATAAAATTGTCCAAAAAAAAACGTTTTTTACGTATGCTCCGCCCCGCAAACCAGTGCTCATCCCCGCATAACTTTTATGACCACCTGCTTAATATTGTGTTGGTCCCCCCTTTTTGCTGCCAAAACATTCCTGACCCCCGTCAAGCATTAACAGCATTAACTTCATCACCAATTTGAGCTACAGTAACCTGTCTGTTGGATCGGACCACACGGACCAGCCTTCACTCCCCATGTGCATTAATGAGCCACTGTTCCTTCCTTGGACCACTTTTGATAGATACTGACACTGCAGACCTAGGAACATCCTACAAGTGCTGCAGTATTGTAGATGCTCTGACCCAGTCGTCTAGCCATCACAGTTTGTCAAACTCGCTTAAATCCTTACGCTCGCCCATTTTCATGCTTCTAACATCGACTTACAGGACAAAATGTTTACTTGCTGCCTAATAATATCCCACCCACTAACAGGTACCATGATAGAGATAATCAGTGTTATTCACTTCAGCTGTCATTATGTTAAACGGTCATAATGTTATGCCTGATCGGTCTACACACTGTAAAGTTTATACATTACGGTAATGTAAACTGCTCTTTTGTTAAATTATGTACAGTAATTTGTACAATTATTAGCAAATTACAGTGTACTACCCCATACTGATCATCTTTCTTCATCAAGACTCCTGGGCAATGTCTTGACTTACGATATTTTCAAGCTATGTCCATCGTAAGTTGTGGACTATCTGTATTAATGATTATTGTCTCCTACACATTACATTCTGTACACTGTATCGACCCTGCTTTAAATTTCAGCTGGCTCCTCACCTGTACCAGGAATAACGAACCCTGTCCTGGCCTCCTATATATACACCTACCTTTCAAATACACGCTTTTACATTTTACAATTATACAATCAAACACAAACATGTCCTGGCACAATGCAACCCCTCCGATCTTCTGTGCTCCCGTGCAATTCCATCTGGCAGAGCTTCGAGATCGTCGAATCAGTCGCTTTTAACCATTCCATGAACTTGATTAACAATGACAGTTTATTTTTTTTATGTTGCAGCTCCAAGATTGTGGAACATTTTACCTATTTCCATAAATGACGGATTTGTTGTGGGGAAGGAAACTCAAAACCACGCCCAAAGTGTTGTATTAGAGGAAAGCCAGGTAACTTAGCAGCTAAACCAATAATAGTGCATATTATAGTGGAGGGAAGTGAGGGAGAGACAGACCTGGCTTGGTAAAAGAGGGTTTAGAAGATGGAAAGTGACTCGAAATCCGGTGTTGTTGTGTTGGTACACTGGCTAATGGAGCAGACTCAGCAGTAAATAGCTTTAAGCAGAAAATAGAGAGAAGTGAAGGGAACTCGAACTCCAGCTTCAGTATGTGCATTAGGTGGGTTCAGCTAAGATCACAGTATGAGGAGGGAAAAACCAGTCAACCACAGCAGCAGCACAAATTTGCAGACTTGCTGGCCGGCTCGATGGCGGAGAAATGAAATGCTCGGAAATCCACTACAGTTGTAGTAGTAGTATTTTTTAGGCAGTCAACTAGCATGTGAGAGATTACAAGCCGTATTTGCCATGACTATTGCCATGCTGTGTGGCTCAGTCAATAAGCATTTTTACCATTTTCTTAGTTTGTTGTTCTAGGATTTAATAGATGTAGCAGGGTTGAATTCATTATGTGTCTGTGGAGTCATGGAACAGCGTTGCCAAACACACAAGAGAAGTTGTGCTTCTACTCAGGAAATAACTCCTTTCATTTCCTCCTGTACTGGTGAATCGGGCAGCTGCTCAACTAGTAATGGAAGATCCGTGTCACCAGAAGTGGATGAACAAGAACAGGCATATTATGACCATCTCACGCTATTACCACCTTCCAGGGGGGTTTATGTGTTGATGTTTCAATATTTCCTATTGCTTTGGTGCAGGTTTTTTTTTCAAGTTCACAGGATAAGTGACTGCATAGTAACAGGTAGATCTATCAGGTGGTGGTACATGTGATATTACATGGGGGGAAAAAAAAACAAAAAACAAAACATTTATATTTATATATATATATATATATATATATATATATATATA
>JAAIIK010000196.1:1334685-1363209 GCA_014706435.1 Silurus glanis | reverse complement strand
AGGTGCATTTATACGGAGACTTGATTACACACAGGTGGATTCTATTTGTCATCATTAGTCATTTAGGTCAACATTGGATCATTCAGAGATCCTCACTGAACTTCTGGAGAGAGTTTGGTGCACTGAAAGTAAAGGGGCTGAATAATTTTGCACGCCCAATTTTTCAGTTTTTTATTTGTTAAAAAAGTTTGAGATATCCAATAAATTTCGTTCCACTTCATGATTGTGTCCCACTTGTTGTTGATTCTTCACAAAAAATTACAGTTTTATATCTTTATGTTTGAAGCCTGAAATGTGGCAAAAGGTCGCAAAGTTCAAGGGGGCCGAATACTTTCGCAAGGCACTGTGTATATATATATATATATATATATATATATATAGAGAAAGAGAAAAAGATATATATATATATATATGTTGAGGAGGTGCAGATGAGATATACTCTGTAATGTATTAGCACTTACTTTTCTTTTCCCTATTGCTTTGTCTGGCTTTCATAAAAAAGTGCCAAAGTCAGTGAGTAGTATTTCGAGCACTTCAGCAAGTTAGTGTTACAGACTGCAAATGCGTCTCAAATGTACAACCTCTCCTTCCTAACAGGGTGTCTGAACCTTCATGATTGTATACGTTACGCTCCAGTCTGCATTCAAAGCCACCGTCCCTTTTTTTTCTCTCTCTTCCCTCGAACAGAGACATTCTAAAAATAAGCATGGGGTTTTAAAGAGTGCGGTTTTTAATGCCATCGTGTAAAATGTGTTGTGTGTTAACAGTCCTGCTGAGGCCAACCAGAAGACATGGCAAAGCAGCCCCAAAACAAATTGGGACAGCAAATAAAGCAGAGAGCCCCTTCTGGAGCCAGCTTTATAGAGCACTACCACCCTTTTGAGTGTTTGATCAAGGCAGTGACGTCTGCAGTAACCATGGCTTAGTAAGTTTATATCGAATCACAGCCCGGAATGCACCCAAAAACCCCGGAGCTCTTTTATTTATTTATTTATTTAGCTAATAAGTGTGTATCTACATTCACGCCCTGTTGAATGCACACTAACAAATGTCAATCACTTACAGTAAATCCTTACCTCGCTTAGTTTGCATATGAGTTCATCTTATATGCGTTAGATTAAAGCAACAAACATGGTCCATACTGCAAATGGAAATCTTACAGTTTTTCAAAATTGCTATGGAGAATTTTTCGAATCCTTCTTAATATTTGGAAAGCAGTAAATGTATTTCTCAAAACAATAATTACAAACAGCATAACACATTGGAGTTCTCACAAAAGCCTGTACTTTTCTTCAAATCCTAAGTAAAATCGATCTCTCAAAAGTAAGTATTTGTGTTAATGAACATCTCATTGCCATCAGAATAACAAGTCCTTTTGTAATTTTTTTGTCAAAACAAAATTGTCCAAATGTTTAGTCATGTTTTAGTATGGTGGCGCACGGTTTTAGTATTTTTTGATGTAAACTATGGTTTGGATTCCAATGATTGAAAATGCACAAGGCTGAATTTCTTCTGTTTGACATCTATCATTTTTCAACAGCACAAATTTACACATTACTGTATGTAGGATATGATTGCAAGAGACCGAACGTCGTATTCCTCTTCGGTGTATAGATTCACATTTACAGCATTTGACAGACGCCCTTATCCAGAGTGACTTATAAATATATAATTTATACAACTAAGCAGTTGAGGGTTAAAGGCCTTGCTCAAACATCCAGTAGTGGCAGCTTAATGGTGGTGGGATCTTAACATCTTAACCACTGGACTATCCCTAAATGATAACTACAGTATATATGCTAGCTTTAAGTTAAAAGCATGTAATGCTAACACACTATATCTACATCGACTGGCTAGTTTAAATGCAATACTATGCTATTTAATGCTATTTAATGTATGTCTGCTTCTTCTGTCCTCACTGTCCTTTACACATCTGTCTCGATGTTTTTCCAAGCAGTCCGCTCAGATCTTCCCTAGTTTATCATATAAGACGTCTACCAAAACACCTCGGATATGAAAAGAGTCCTTCTGTGCAGTACAAACTCGTATACAGAAGTGAAATCATTGACTATGTAAATATAAAGAGTGTACCGTCCTCTTCCCTTCTTCCTCTCCTTCAAACAAACAAATAAATAATCGAATCTGGTGTTTTTGAGTTAGCGACCGAGGTGAAGCTCCTTTAGAAATAAGTGATGCTTTGAATTTGCGAGAGCCTCTCTGTCTCTCTCTCTCTTTCCTTTTATTTCATCTCGTAAATCCAAATAAGAAGCAGCTTGAATCGTATTAGAAACTATTTAAACCAGGACACAGCTTAATGTCTTGGCACACGTTCATAGATGTTTTAAACTTAGCAAAAACAGACAAACAATCCAAGCCAATGACTCTTCGAAAAATGGAAACTATGACTCCTGTTATGTAGTACAAGCTGTTTTGGGGATGGCCCAGCAAACTGAATAAAAAAGAAGGAGATGTTAACCAACAACACATTGCTACGTTTTCTTTGTTGTCAGCAAGCATTTTGATGATATTGTGTTGTCTAGAAACCGATGGAGATAATCCTCCTCTCAAGATTTCCCCAAGGTTTGGGGAAAATCAGGTCACAGCAGTCTGGTGCCTCAAAACTCAGCAAACCCATGGTAATTAAACATGGCTGCTACGGTGTTAGGTTTCTTGTTCAGTCTCATCAATACAGACCGGAAATATCAGTTACACAGACACCAGGATGTGTATGAAAAATATCTGAAGTTTACTGACAGATAGACTGCAAATACAGACCTCTGTGATGACTACCGTAATTTCCGGACTATTAAGCGCACCCAAATATAAGCCGCACCCACAGAATTTTACAAAGATTTTTGTTTTGAACATAAATAAGCCACACCTGTCTATAAGCCTATATGCCTGTCTATATGCCTACATTGAAACTATTGAACTTTACACAGGCTTTAACGAAAGACAGTGTCTGTTACACGGCTTGTATCTAAACAGTAGCCTACCAAGAAAGTCATTGTTCACTGTCTTCCTCCTTCCTTTCACAACAATTTCTCTCTGGAGTTTTTCTTTTGGCATCGTCGTGCGTTTAAAAATCACCATCGGTGAAGCTTTTCTCCCGATGCCGTGCAGCTCAGAACACAGGTGAAGTGCGTTTTTTCATGCCCGGTTGTTTTCAGCGTGACGAATAATTTGCCTTTCCTGTTGACAGTCCGAGTGAGCGGCAGGTCAAACGTCAGAGGAACCTCATCCATATTTATGATGTGGCGCGGCCCGATTCAGTGGGAACGCGCACGATTTAATATAAAGAGTTTCATTGGTTCACCTTAACGAGTTCGGCAACTTCATTGGTCTGGAGAAAATTGAAACCCTGGAAAATGGAAACCCTGGAAAAATCCATAAATTAGCCGCTTCATTGTATAAGCCGCGGGGTTCAAAGCGTGGAAAAAAAGTAGCGGCTTATAGTCCGGAAAATACGGTAATACTTACACATGGACTTAAATTCCACCATTCTACAGAATATATTTACAGAGTTACAGAATAAAAAGGAAACTGTGCTTAGTTAAATGCACGATATATAGAGACTCTAGTTCAGTCATAAATTTGCGAAGTATACGCTCAATTGTTTTAATTATTGATGATACCAGGCCTGTCGTACTGATATTGTTAGCTGCTTCGATTTATGCTCGATTTTTACTGTTTTTCTCAGTTGCTATGAATCGTTTCTCAGATTAAAAAAGAAATTCTCAAAACTACTTGTTCAACCTCCACATCATTGTCATGAAGTCACTTGTGCATATCATAAAAAATTTGTACAATTTGTACAAACAGCACAACACATTACATTTCTTGCAAACGCCTGTACTTTGATCAAAATCCTTAGTTCATCTCTCAAAAGTAAATATTTGTGTCAATGAACATCTCATTGCCATCAGAATGTCACGTTCTCTTGTCATTGTTCACAGTATTGTATCAGTATCAGTATTTCCTGATATAAACTATATGGTTTGGATTGCAATTATTGAAAATGCACAAGGCTGGATTTCTTCTGCATGTCATCTATGAATTTCAACAGCACACATGTATTTATTTGATTTTAATTGATTGCAAGAGATTAGACATGATTTGCACTTTTACTATACTATACAAGTGTCTGTTTATTTCTTGCTTGTTCATTTTTTATTCTTTTAATCTTTTAATTTCAATTATTATTTTAATTCTGTGTTTTGCTCTGTCGCTATTTGAAAGTTTACAAAGATTCACCTTTGACCTGTTTTAGGAAACTAGTTGATCTTAGGTTGATCTTAATGCCATACACTCTGCTTCTTTACTGACATTCAAGATTCATCTGCACAATTAATCAATTTAAGTTACATTTACAAAAAATAGTTTAATAGAAATTTTAGATGACAGATTCTGACGACTGGTTTAACCATTTTGCATTCATATGCAATGAACTGATGCCGAGATGTTTCGGGGGTTAAAACTATTCAGGTAAAACTAGTATAATATATTTTGATCAACATGAACATAAACAATTGATAATGTAGAAAACAGCAGACACTTGTACACAATCGATTAAATAAAAGTACCCAATCATTTGCAATTTTTTTTTAAAGAACAAGAAATTGTTTTTATGATGTGCACAAGTGACTACATGGTGTGGAGGTTAAACAAGTAAATTTGAGAACTTCCTTTCTGATCTGAGAAACGCTCCAACGCAACTTCAAAAACAACTGTAAAACCCAGCCAAGTGTTTCTTGTTTGCAGTTTGCCTGAGGCTTTTCCGGTTTTGACCTTGATTCTTCTTTACGATTTACATTTCTTTGCTTTTCACATACTAAATAGTTTCCTAGTTTCCTGCATTTGCATCTGTCCATGCCTTTGTACTATAAATGGCTATGAATGTTTTTATTTTATTTTTTTATTTTTTTATTTTCTTTTTTCTTTTGCATAAATTCTTGATGGTGCTTCTTATTTATTCTGATGTACAAAATGGGTAATATCACAATCTTATAAAAAAAGAAACAATAATATACAGTAAATTTACGGCATTTGGCAGACACCCTTATTTAGAGTGGCTAACAATGATCTCAGTAGTGCCCAGTAGAGGTATCTGTTTGGGGATTTGAACTCACAACCTTCTTTTAGAAATTCACCATTTTAACCACTGAGCTATTTCTTTAACGAGTACAATATATTGGTATTAGCAATGCAGGCTTTCATTTCTAGCAAGAAATGTTTGTCTTTCCATTTCTTCCAAATGGTCCTATTGTTACTTCCACCCCACACCAAAATCTAAAGAGTTATCAGATCACCTTCAGACACTTCCTCTGGTGTTGGAAGACCACCAGGCAAAACTGTGGTCTGTTTACACACAGCCCGTCTAAAAGCAGTGGCCCCTCTTTTTTTATATGGAATCTTTAACAACCTCTGGCTTTCCTTCATCCTGCTGTTTCAGAGGAAGCAATGGACAGGAACAGTCGAAATGACAATGTGGAATGCAGGTGCTGTTTAAAAAGTGCCTACAGGTGAAGATACTCATAAAAAGCTCAAAGAGTTTGAAGTCTTTTTATTTTCTCAAATATTGCTAAAACGCCAAGAACGGCAAAGACAAAGTACAGCTGGATGATTGTGATGCTAAATCCGAACACCATATTTCTTCATGACCCCTCAAAAATACCCTGTAACCTGTTTGGCTATACAGGTGCTGAATATACTGTATATTTATTGTTTATAGACACACTGCAAAAACTCTTCATCTAGTCAACCTTATTTCTAGCCGTAAAAATCTTAGTGATCTTACTTTGAGAATAACATACCAAAGCAAGAGCAGATTATGATTAAAAAATTATGATAATTATGATAAAAAAAAATAATAAAAGCAAACTGTTTAAAAAAAAAAAAAATTAACAATCTAGTTTTATGTTAATTAGACTAAATCAACTACTTAGAATAAGTGTGTTAATGCTTATTTTCAGACATAAAAATTGTGTTACTAAAGCCTAGAGACACTATAGGGGCATCTCAATAAATTACAGTGGCGGGGAAGTGCATTTGGTACCTGGGCCTTCAGTGGGCATTTAATCCACCTCTTAATACGACCACGTCGCAATTATAAAAACCATAAATACAATACAAAAAACAATATAACAACCTGTGGCATTACAGAGAGAGAGGCATTTTGCATATGGGTGGTGAAAACGATTTTACTAAAGCAAGCTCCAAACCTCTACACTACAACTGTGCCACCTACATCATCTGGAGCAGTTCAGAATCAATATTTGTCTAATAACATGACAAAAACATTAAAAATTTAAATAAAATACAACCAACTCACCAGAGATGCAGACTCAGAGGCTGTAAGCCAGTGGTACCGCTCCTATACACTGATCTGGAAGTGGCGAATAAACCCAGCTAGCTTCAGGGTTGGCCGACCTCTCCTCACGATGTCTAGCTTTTTTTTAAAAATGGATTTTTAAGTATGTCCGGAAACAGATTATTTTCTCTTTCTCCCTAGGCGTAAAAAAATCTAACTCTGATGTATTAATGTGTGCAGCGTGCTACATAAATGTTTTTCCAGTTGAACTTGGCTGTAACAGTTACCCTCTGACCAACCAATCAGAGGATGGAAAAATGCTGATGCTATTCTGGGCCAGCTAGCTGGTCCTTTGAGGCAAATTTGAAATCTGATAAAATTTTAAAATCGGTTAAAGAAACAGATTTATTTCTATTAGAGACTAAGGTAAAGAGGCCAGCAGTACTGACTTTGAAGGCCCTGGGCAGATTAGATTTACATAGCAGCACATAGAGGCTAAAATCTGATTGGACAAAAAATCTAACATCCATTACAGTGCAGCGTGGCATGGAGTCGATCGGTCTGTGACGCTGCTGACATGTTATGGAAGCCCATGTTGCTCTGATAGCGGCTTTCAATTCTTCTACTTTGTTGAGTCTGGTGTCTCATATCTTCCTCTTTATAATACCCAATAGAATTTAAAGGGGGTTAAGGTAGAGCAAGTTTGCTGTCCAATCAAGCACATGTACGTGCGTGGTGGCTCTTGAAGCACTTACTCCAGCTGCAGTCCACTCTTTGTGAATCTCCCCCAAATTCTTGAATGGGCTTAGTTTCACCTTTTTCTACCACATTATTTCCTTCTATTCAACTTTCCATTAATGTGCTTGGATACAGCAGGGTGTCAATGATAGTCTTCTGGACAACTGTCAAGTCAGCAGTCTTCCCACATGATTGTGTAGCCTGAACCAGACTGAGACACCATTTAAAGGCTCAGGAAACATTTGCATGTATTTTAAGTTAACTACCTGATTGGAGTGTGACACCATGAGTCTCCATTATTGAACTTTTTCACAATATTCACATTTTCTGAGATAGTGAATTTTGGGTGTGCAGTAGAAACGACAGACTGGTTGAAGGTGGAGGTTGGACTGCATCATGGATCGGCTCTGAGCCCTTTCCTGTTTGCAGTGGTGATGGACAGGTTGACGGTCGAGGTCAGACAGGAGTCTCCATGGACTATGATGTTTGCGGATGATATTGTTATTTGTAGTAAGATTAAGGAGCAGGTGGAGATGAGCCTGGAGAAAAGGGGAATGAAAGTTAGTAGGAGTAAGACAGAGTATGTGTGTGAATGAGAGGGAGGGCAGTGGAGTGGTGCGGTTGCAGGGAGAAGAGGTGGAGAAGGTGGAGGAGTTCAGGTACCTGGGGTCAACAGTGCAAAGTAATGGAGAGCGTGTTAGAGAAGTGAAGAAAAGAGTGCAGGCAGGGTGGAGTGGGTGGAGAATAGTGATAGCAGGAGTGATTTGTGATAGAAGAGTATCTGCAAGAGTGAAAGAGAAAGTTTATAGGACTGTGGTGAGACCTGCGATGTTGTATGGTTTAGAGACAGTGACATTGAGTGAAAGGCAGGAGGTGGAGCTGGAGGTAGCAGAGCTGAAGATGTTGAGGTTTTCGTTGGGAGTGACGAGGATGGACATGATTAGAAATAAGTTTATTAGAGAGACAGCGTGTGTAGGACATTTTGGAGGCAAGGTGAGGGAGGCGAGATTGAGATGGTTTGGAAATGTCCAGAGGAGAATGCTGAGGATGGAGCCACCAGGAAAGAGGAAAAGATAAAGGCCAAGAAGGTGGTTTATGGATGTGGTGAGGGAAGACATGCAGGTAGTTGGGTTGAAAGAGGCAGATTTAGAGGACAGGGGGGTATGGAGACGGATGATCCGCTGTGGCAACCCCTAATGGGAGAAGCCGAAAGAAGAAGAAGTGTGTGATGAATCTATATAATATACGAGTTTCACTTTTTGTATTGAATTACTAAAATAAATAAACTTTTTAATGATATTCTAATTTATTGAGATGCAACTGTATATTTCCAAAAGTAATGTCAATAATAGTCTTTTGGACAACTGTCAAGTCAGCAGTCTTCCCCCATGATTTTGTAGCCTGAACCAGACTGAGACACAGTATAAAGGCTCAGGAAACCTTTGCATGTGTTTTGAGTTAATTAACTGATTAGTGTCTAACACCACGAGTCCCCATTATTGAACATTTGTACTGATGTAGTTGAGGAGACCTGGGGTGTTGTCAGCATATCAATTCATCCCAAAGGTGTTCACTAGGGATGAGATCAGAGCTCTAAAGCAGGCCACTCAAGATCTTACTCTCCAAAGCATGTAAACCATATCTTCAAGCACAGGGGCATCGCCATGCTGGAACCGGTCTGGGGTTTAGAAAGTTTGAGTGAATCCAAAATTAAATTATAGCACATCTAAAGACGTCCTAAGCAATTGAGTGCCTCCAGCGTTGTGGTAACAGTTTGGAAAAAAACCACATATAGCAGGAAAGGTCAGGTGACCAATACTTCTGGAAATATAGTGTATGTTCAAGAAATCTTGCTAAGTGTGATTATCTTACTGCATTGGCAGATAATTAGACTTATTTTAGTCTCTATCTTCTTAAATCATACATTTATTTCCTATATTTAATAATTTTTTGCGGTGTCGCTGTAGAGATTCAGAGAGGTGTAGAAATGGTGTGGTGGGCACATTATTGATTCGCCTTCCATTTAGAAGAAATGGATTTATTCATTGCCTCGAGTGCAAATCCATGTGCTGTGAGTTCTGAGCAGCCAAGTTCCCTTCAACCCCTGGCTCGCCGCTAGGAGTTTCGCAGTGGCTTAAGTTTCTGAAACCATGCAAAAGAAGATGGCTCATGGAGAAAAGAAAAATATCCACACCCACTGATTTGAAAAAAAAAAAAAATGTGGGAAAAGGGGGGAATAAATAGCACATTCATACTAAATTTGGATCTGAACATAGCGCCCCTTCATGGCGGCAAAGAAGTAGGCATGCGGTAAAGCAGAAACCCAAGTGGAATCATTTTGACAGATAACTGTGCGCCGGCTGCATGACAGACCCGGCTTCTACACACAGATTCTGCAAACAGATGTTCATGCCAATTGCTCGGACTTGCTGGCCTTTCTGATGCAGAGCGAAAACACAGGAAAAGTACCTCATGGCCAGAAATGCTTTTTCACACACTGATGTCTTGTTATCCACACAGAAAGAGCAATAGAGGTTCTGTATCCAAAGTTCTGACTGCTATAGGGTAGGGTGTTGTCTCATCTCATTGTCTCATTGTGTTTTTTTTTAACTGGTATTTATCCAAAGCATTTCACAGCTTGGTCCTTATGGAAGTGGATATTCTTCTTCTGCAAGCACGAAAGAATTTTCATAGATCTTCTAGATCAATGTAATGATTTGAAGACAGATATTCGGTCCAGACCACATTTGTTGCGAAATCTATCCATGGGATATTTTTATTCCCAGCTGCAAAAGGCGATTGTGCTACAACTTTCTTATAGCATATGTATTTTGATTAACATCTAAAACCCTTTGGGTCTACTTCTGTTGTTTAAAAAGTGGTCTATAAATAAATAAATATGGCCTTTTTAAATTATCGCTAATATAGCATAAACAATTAGTTGTCAATAGGCAACAAATATAGTCCTTCTTGTTACAAAAGTGATACACCTCTAGTACCATTGTAGCTCAGTGGATAAGGCTCTTGGTTACTGAGGGGGGGGGGGGGTGTATCAAGCCGTAGTATCACCAAGCTGAGATATGCGAAGAAAGAATTGAAATGCATTTATAATGCTATATTTAAATATATTTAACTTGACCAGAATCTGCTATTTACAATTACTTACAATTCTGTCACATCAAGTGAGGCCACATGGATGCAATAAACACACGCGGCTATGCAAACAAACGTGGAACATGGGAAAGCTCACTATTGCTACAAGCTGGCTGTTTTCCGGGAGTTGTCACTCTGTGGTTAGCGTGAGGTCATGAAGGGCGATAAGCTCTGATAATTCTATGTACAGACCTGATAGATTATATATATATATATATATATTTACATTTGCGGCATTTGGCAGATGCCCTTATCCAGAGCGACTTACAACTGAGCAGGGGAGGGTTTTAGGGCTTTTTGCTCAAGGGCCCAGCAGTGGCAGCTTGGTGGTGGTGGGATTTGAACCTGTGATCTTCTGATCCAAAGCCCAATGCCTTAACCACTGAGCTACCATATATATATATCATTAAAGTATTCAGAGCACTTCACTTTTATGATATTTTGTTGTTACAGTTTTGTTATTCCAAAATGCATTCATTATTTTCCTTAAAATTCTACAAACAATACCCCATGATGACAATGTGAAAGAAGTCTTTTTTTTTTTTATCTTTGCAAATTTATTTAAAATAAAATACGAAGAAAAAAAACGTATATAAGTATTCACTTTGACTCCAATTACAGCCTCATGTCTTTTTGAGTATGATTCTTAATCAGGTTGGATGGGGATTGTTAGTGCACATCCGGTCAAGGACATTGACAGAGTCGTCCCATAGCCACTTGGCTGTGTGCTTTGGGTCGTTGTCCTGTTGGAAAATAAACCACAGTCACCACAGCCTGAGGTTTAGTGTGCTCTGAAGCAGGTGTTCATCAAGGATGTCTCTGTACATTGCTGCATTCATCTTTCCCTCAATCCTGACTAGTCTCCCAGGTTCTGCCTCTGAAAAACATCCCGACAGCATGATGCTGCCACCACCATGCTTCACTGTAGGGATGGTATTGGCCAGGTGTTGAGTGTTGCCTGGTTTCCTCCAGACATGATGCTTGGCATTTAGGTTAAAGAGTTTAATCTTTGTTTCTCTGAGAGTCTGAGAGTCCTTCAGGTGCCTTTTGGAAAACTCTAGGTGGGATGCCATGTGCCTTTTACTGAGCAGTGGCTTCTGTTTGGCCACTCTACCATACAGACATGATTGGTGAAGTGCTGTAGAGATGGTTGTTCCTCAATCTTGTTTCAGAGGTCTACAAACAATTCATGTAATTCATGGCTTGGTTTGTGCTCTGACATGCACTGTTCACTGTGGTACCTTTTATAGACAGGTGTGTGCCTTTCCAAATCATGTCCAATCAACTGAATTTACCACAGGTGGACTCCAATCAATTTGAGGAAACATCTCAAGGATGATTAGTGGAAACAGGATGCACCTGAGCTCAATCTGGAGTGCCCGGCCAAACTGAGCAAATTTGGGCAGAAGGGCCTTAGTAAGAGAGGTGGCCAAGAACATGCACCTGAAGGACTCTTCGACTGTGTTGGAAAACTTAAAGCGTGATTCGATTACGTGATGTTGTCTTTATTAAACTTTGTCCTTTCTCCTCACAGGATCTCCGGAGCACAGTCAGATTGACCATGAGGTCCTAGGTCACCTCTCTTACTAAGGCCCTTCTGCCCTTTTTTTCCTTAGAACAAAAAAGTGCTAATGTCAGAAGAACTGTTCATACTTGTAGTCTTGTGTGTTTTGCATCTTTGACTATTGATGGCTTGACATTTCAGACCAGGTCACCACCCACACAATGGCCATGATAAAAATGCATTGATTTGTTTTTGATATGTTGCTTTGCACATTATAAATAAGGCACTAAAATAAGATACACTGTAGTTGTGTTGTTGTGTATGTATTGTGTGGCACACCCATAGTGTACAATCAACTTAAGATTCTTTATAGTGTTTTAGAGAATAAACTGTGCTGATGCACTAGTGATTGATGTGTCCAGCAGAAGGAAACACCTTCATTCCTGATGTATTTTAGTTTTAATTTGTGAAGGACGACTTTCCAATTATACAAGAAAATTTCCTGTTCCTGTTCTAATTGTGTTCTGTGGGTTTGAGGTCAGGGTTCTGTGCAGAACATGTGAGTTCTTACATTCATGTGAGACATGTGCACCTTAATTCCATGCTTCAGAAAAGGCATACTCATACTGTGTGCTTCCAAATTTGTGGAAAAAAGTTTGGAGACAAATCACATATGGGTGTGATGGACAGGTATATAATAAAGACTGTTGTTTATCCCTATTGCATGCTCTTCATAAATCTTTGAGCCTCTTTAATATTAGCATTAAGCACCAACATTAAGTCCCTTAGCTTTCCAAAAATTAAGCCAAGGAACATAATTCATCATGCATCTTAATGAGCATAGCAGAAAGCTAGCTGCTTAGCTCTGAACGATGTGACTCAGAAGACATTATTTTCTCAATGCATTGCACAATATCAGAAAGAAGAGTGGCATTGCAGTAAAACCCAGTATAGCCCAGCTCATGATAATGACCTTAAAGCTTCAGGTGTGGATGAAAAGCCTCAAAAGGTACCAATGAACTAATACATTTTTATGATGATTTTCCTTGTTGACACTTTCCTAAAATGCAGCACAGGGAATTGTCACAGGGAAAAAGAAAGGTCACCCTTCTTTCAGGGTGATGCAACAGGACAATGATCGCAAGGACACACAAGAATAAAGAAATCAAGGTGTTGTTTTAACTCCTACTGAGATCAAAGAACAATAGGCTTAAACACCCTTGAATTGAAGCAATGTTGTTAAGAAAAATGGTAAAAGTTTCTTCAAACGTATTTTCTGTTGCTCCTATTATGGGTCGCTACAGTGGATCATCTGTCTCCATACTTCTCTGTCCTCTACATCTTCTACCGATATATCCTATGTCCCTCCTCTGCACACGTCCAAACCATCTCAATCAGGCCTCTCTCACCTTCTCTACAAAACGTCCTACATGCGCTGTCCCTCTAATAAACTCTGTTCTAATTCTTTCCATCATCGTAACTACCAATGAAAATCTCAGCATCTTCAGCTCTGCTACCTCCAGCTCCACCTCCTGTTTTTACGTCAATGCCACTGTCTCTAAACCATACAACATCGCAGGTTTCACCACAGTCCTATAAACTTTCCCTTTCACTCTCACAGATACTCTTCTATCACAAATCACTCCTGCTATCACTCTTCTCCACCCACTCCACCCTGCCTGCACTCTTTTCTTCACTTAATACTTAAACTTATCCACCTTCTCCACCTCTTCTCCCTGCAACCGCACCACTCCACTCCCCTCCCTCTCATTCACACACATGTACTCTGTCTTACTCCCACTGACTTTCATTCCTCTTCTCTACAGCGCGTACCTCCACCTCTCCAGGCTCTTCTCAACCTGCTCCCTACTCTCACCACAAAATAACAATATCATCGCAAACATCATAGTCCAGGGAGACTCCTGCCTGACCTTGTCCATCAACCTGTCCATCGCCACTGGAAACAGGAAAGGGCTTATAGCCGATCCTTGATGCAGTCCCACCTCGAACCAGTCTGTCGTTCCTACTGCACAGTACACAGTACAGCATTGTATAACAATAACGAAATACATTTACTCAAATACTTTACACCATTGAACACTAGGTATGAAGCAGGAGAAGTAATCCAGGCAGTATGCCACTTTAGCGGACCATGGAAGAGAAACTGGTTATGATGTTAGAAGTCAAATCCCAACATTACCAAGCTGCAACTGCTGGGCCCGTGACCAAGGTCCTTAACCCTTAACTGCTCATTTGTATAAATAATATTAATATATTAATAAAAAATAATAATACATGTTGTTATCTAATGAATGTGTCCAGGCTGAACAGCCACCATATAGAACACAAGCAGAGAAAAGATGATGATGATCAGGTGATCAGGAATGTCTCTGTTGTCAGTCATGTTTACTTCGCTGACTTCCTCTGTTTCATTCACGTTAACCCCAGACTTCATGTTGCCTTCTGCCTTGCTTGCTAGCCTACGTCTGTGTCGCGTGATAGCCAGGAAATGATACACCATTAGTAGGTTGAAAAAGCTGTGGAATAACAAGAAATAGGTTGATGGGCTTTAAAACGGTGCGCAATGGAAAAAAAACATTTTGATCACCTGGTTTAAAGATGTTAGAAGAAAGAGTACAGATACCTGATCAGATACCCTACTGAAGTACAGTAACAAAGTATTTGCACTTCATTACTTTCCACCTCTGCACAGCTCATGACTGAATCCGAGAGTTCTAAGGAAACCACACTGTTCCTAATTTCCATTTGCAAACCGAGGAAATAACATGAAATGCTCTATTGTCTTGTCTTGTAGCAGTTATTATATTCGAGTATTATTTCGATGTTTAAGTATGTATATATATATATATATATATATATATATATATATATATATATATATATATATATAGATAGATAGATAGATAGATAGATAGATAGATAGATTATTTTTCCTAATTACACTTAATTATAATCAAAATCATGCATGTAATTCATTTTAAACAATCATGACCATAAATAAAAAAAAAAAAACCCTCATTTTGTCAGTATGTCACTATGCACATTGTTAATAAGACATTAAATAAGACGCACTGTAGTCTTGTTGTAGTGGGCAAAACGTAATGGGGAATTCCAGAGCTGATCACTGCCACAACTCGGGCTGGGTTTTTTTTTTTCCTGCTACATCCCACAATTTAGATTGTAAACACATGGCAGAAGATCGTTCGGCTCGTTGTCTGTCCAAACGTTCAATGCTGCAAAAATCAGTACTAATATGGATGATAGAATTACCCTGCCTCTCCCTTGATGAATAACTCTACAGTCATTTCAAAATAAAAATAAAACATGCTTAAACAATACAGTGATTTAATTCTTTTCCAAGCCATTATGATTACACACCAGTGTGCAACTTATTCTAACGTACACATGGTGAAGTTAAGCTGTGTGTCTGCAAATGTTCTATTAATGATGTCTGATTTCTGGCTTGCAGAGCGGTGCTCACTAGTAAACACATTTACCATGCTACAGTGTTTAAATGATAAATCGCAGCTCATGGCTCACTGCTGACAGTTTTGGTACATTTTCTCTTTCCTTACTGGAACAGTGAGGGAATTATTTCTCTATTAGAGACTCTTAAAACTGCCACTAAAGCTGTTTTTTTCTTCTTTTTTTTTCTTTTTCTTTTTATTTTTTTGAGGAGTCAATGAAGCTCAAGGCCAATATGGGGAAAATAATATCTTAACAAGTAAAAATATGAAGCCTATTTTAAGATATTTTTGTGTTTATTTGTAGCTTGAAAAAGTTTTATTTTATTGGCAGTCATATTTTATATTTGTCAAGAATTTAGTTGTAAAAAGAATTATATATGCATATTACAGGTAGTCCCCTACTTATGAGGGAGATGAGTTTTGATGACTCCATTGCAACCTGAAAATATTGGCCTAGCCTACCCAGGAGTGGTGATCAGTGGGGTAGGATACTGTATTTATTGAACAAATTACAGTACATAATTTAGCAAAACAGAGTAATTTACAGTAATATAGAGTATAAATTATATAGTGCATGTATATATGCGAACAGCGGCGGGACGTGCATTTGATACCTGGGCCTTCAGTGAGGACTTACCCGATTTAATCCACCTCTTAATACCACCACTATCACGTCGCAATTATAGAAACCATCAATACTATACAAAAACGCAATATAACAACACGTGGCATTACAGAGAGAGAGGCATTTTACATATGGAGGGTGAAAACCATTTTACTAAAGCAAGAAACCCAGTTGAGACAGAATCAATATTTGTCTAATAACATGAGAAAAACATAAAAATGTAAATTAAATACAACCTACTCACCAGAGATGCAGACTCATAATTTGCACCTGTAATTCAGTGGTACCGCTCGTATTCACTGGTCTGGAAGGGGTGAACAAACCCTTTCCGGGCTGAGACAAACTAGCTAGCTTCGGGGTTGGCCCACCTCCTCACGATGTCTAGCTTTTCTTGAAAATGGGTTTTTAATATGTCCGAGACCAAATCAATTTCTCTTCCTCCGTAGGTGTAAAAAAGGCTAATTCAGATTTATTAATGTGTGCAAAGAGCTACACACGCGTTTTGCCAGTCGAACTTGGCTGTAACAGTTTCCCTCTGACCAACCAATCAGAGGACGGAAAAATGCTGACGCTATTCTGGCAAATATGAAATATTTGAGGCAAATATGAAATCTGATTGGTTAAAGAAACAGACACATTCATAATATTCTATATGGTAAAAAGGCCAGCAGTACAGACTTTGCAGGCCCTGGGCAGATTAGATTGACATGGCAGCACGTAGAGGCTGAAATCTGATTGGACAAAAAATCTAACATCCACATTCACGTACTGGAAGCAGTGCAGCCAAGAGAAATGCTACGAAATGAAGAGAATAAACTGTTGGGAATAAATTAATATCATTTCATGGAACAAATATTAGAATTTAGGTGGTAAATGTAGGTCAGTGCTTCTGATAGTGTTTAGGCCAGCACAGAAGGCTTTGCTGGCCCTGACAGCCTGCCACTGTATGTGCAATACTTTAAAATATTTGTACAATTTTGTCGTATCGCTATCGTCATCGTAAGAATGAGAAATCATAAGCTCAACCATCATAACTCAGGAACTGTTAATAGGTGGGATATTTTAGACAGCAAGTAAAAAAGAAAATCCTAAAAGTTGATGTGTTAGAAGCAGGAAAAATGGGCAAGCATAAGGATTTATAGGAGTGTGACAAGGGCCAAAATGTGATTGCTAGACGACTGGGTCAGATCATCTCCAAAACTGCAGCTCTTGTGGGCTTGTTCCCGGTCTGCAGTGGTCAGTATCTATCAAAAGTAGTCCAAGGAACGAACACTAGTAAACCGGAGACAGGGTCATGGAGAGAGTGAAGGCTGGCCGGTGTGGTCTGATCCAAAAGATGAGTTACTGTACCTCAAAGTACCGAAGAAGTAAATGCTTTTTATTTTTGATGAGACAGGACTATTTTGGCAGCAAAAGATGGAACAATAAAATATTAGGCAGGTGGTCATATATGATTGTTTTATATATTTATATATATATATATATATATATATATATATATATATATATATATATATATATTATTTTATTATCAGTGGTACATTATATCTAAAATAAGGACTCCCTTCATTCTTTCTTGATTTCCTAAACCTCACAGTGTTACCAGCAAAATACATTCAGTTAAATGAATGTATGTTCTTTCATCTTCTTTATATGTCTTCTATTGGAAGGCAAATATATATGGCACAATTCTCATAACTGATTTCTTCTCTATAAACTTTTTTTAGAACGGTTTATATACACATGTCCACCAAAATGACTACATTCTGAGTCTCACTAGAGACCCAAGTTGGAGAGGAAAACGAGACACATAAAAGCAACACCTGTGGATTTAAATTCGAAATGCATTCGGCGTGGTGTTTTTGGCTACAGACTCATTGAAGAGAGAAACCGGATTCTGAGGTTTCCACATACGTTTGACTTTAAATGTATAAAATGACAGCTAAATACAAATAATATTTTACTAAACAATATCTTTGCTTTTTGTTTGATTATTTTAGGATGACATTAAGTGAAATTTGGCAAGAAAATGTAAATATTCCCTTTAAAACATCTAGGGACAGGTGGATTTATTATCGGGGTCAATACTTTTGCAATAAATTATGAATCCTACCTGGGATTTTAAAAAAAAATTAGTTTAATATGTATCTAAAATGAATAGGACACATTTTTCCTCAGGTCAGTCAGTCATACACAATAAGGAAAAAAGTATTGGGACACCTGTTATTTTCAGCCAGATGTGGTTTTTCCCCAAACTATTACCACAAAGTCAGAGGCACAACATTTTAAAGGACATCTTTAGATGCAGTAGCATTCAATTTTTCCTTCACTTAATCTAAGAGACCCAGACATGTTCCAGCATGATATTACCCCATGCACAATGCCAGTTTTATGGAGATATGGGTCACATGGTTTGAAGTGGAAGATCTCCTGGTATAGAGCTCTGACCTCAACCCTATTAAACACATTTAGTAAAGAATTGCATTATATGTTGATCTTTTCTTCTTCTACTTCTTCTTTCGGCTGCTCCCATTAGGGGTCGCCACAGCAGATCATCCTTCTCCATACCACTCTATCCTCTACATCTGCCTCTTTCACACCAACTACCTGCATGTCTTCCCTCACCACATCCATGAACCTCCTCCTTGGTCTTCCTCTTTTCCTCCTACCTGGTGGCTCCATCCTCAGCATTCTTCTACCAATATATTTCATGTCCCTCCTCTGCACATGTCCAAACCATCTCAATCTCGCCTCCCTCACCTTGTCACCAAAACATCCTACATGCGCTGTCCCTCTAATAAACTCATTTCTAATCATGTCCATCCTCATCACTCCCAACGAAAACCTCAGCATCTTCAGCTCTGCTACCTCCAGCTCCGCCTCCTGCCTTTTACTCAACGCCACTGTCTCTAAACCATACAACATCGCAGGTCTCACCACAGACCTATAAACTTTCCCTTTCACTCTCACAGATACTCTTCTATCACAAATCACTCCTGCTATAACTCTTCTCCACCCACTCCACCCTGCCTGCACTCTTTTCTTTACTTCTCTAACACACTCTCCATTACTTTGCACTGTTGACCCCATGCACCTGAACTCCTCCACCTTCTCCACCTCTTCTCCCTGTAACCGCACCCCTCCACTGCCCTCCCTCTCATTCACGCACATGTACTCTGTCTTACTCCTACTGACTTTCATTATATGTTGATCTTTTAAAGGAGGAAAAAAAACATAATAGGGACTTAGAACCAAAGACAAAATGTAGAAACAGTGTCACATTTTGTTTGATGTATTTCATAAAAGTTTGTTTTGATTCATTATTTTTTAAATAAATGTAATAATGCGAAGTACAATCTGTTGTAGCGTGTTCAACATTAATAACAATGGCTTTCAAAAATACCAGTATTGATATCAGCATCGATTTTGCTGATACAGATTTTCGGATAAAAAAGAAATGAAGTGGCATTGTCATTCATAACATTTTCCACATATTAGTTTTGTTTATATATTAGTGTGTCTGTACTTAAAATCGCGGCTACAAACACCCTGTATATATTATGCACTTGCTGTGACCTGTGCACAAACATCATGAGCCCTATTTTTATTGTGCATATAAGAATCCAACATTTTATGCATAAGAAAAAATTCCGTACCCTTTTTGCACAGTGATGATAGATGAAGTCCCTAGGCTGCTGTGAAAGTCCACATATTTTGGCTCATAAACTCTTTGATGTATGATATCATCTTCCTGTGCCAAAAGTTAAGCTTTTTGTGACACTGGACTTTTTAGTTGTAGCTTGGAGCTGTAAAAGTTATTAGGTTTCATTTATTACTTAAAGAGCTGGCTCAGAGACTGGAATATGAGTTTTTCAGGTTATATTTGGCACATAAGTGCTCTGGCTATCTTCTTATGGCAATTGTGTGTCATTCAGTCAATTATATAACAGGAAAACCAAAAAGAATCAAAAAGGATTCAATGGATTCAGTGTACTGATGTCAACATGACATTGAGTTAAAAATCTAGAAACGATTACTCAGCTGAAGATTAGACATGATTAAAATGATTTAATGCAATGATGTGGATTTATGAAAGGTTGCTTTGTGGAATAATTGTAAGTAAATGTAATTTGTTACTGTACTTGAGTAGCTTTTTTGCATAATTTACTTGCATGAGTATTTCCATTTGGGTAGACGTTAACTTCATTACATTTCAAAGCAAAATATCTTATTTTTCACTCATCTACATCAGTCGTTCCTTTTTTATTTATGAAATATATATAAAAAAAAGCATGCAATGTTTTGAACTTGTTTTGATTGCCGCCTGGTGTGTCTACTTAGCACCGACATACAGTTCAGCATCAGTTCAACAGCAAGCAAAACATTTTGAGAAGAATAAATGATGGAAGAATCTCCTGACTCGAACTCGCCACATCACCCGTGACCTTATTTGCGCAATTTTTCTTAAAGTAGTTGAAAAGAAGGTTTTGGGCTCATGATCATTTAAATAGATCAGTGTTTGATTGATTAATATCATTCTATCAATAGATTGGTGTGCTGAGAGTAATATTAGAGTCTTTTTATATAAACTGAGTTGATTAAGACTTGAGACTTGTAAAAAAAAAAAAAAAAAAGGGATAATAGGAACATTAAAGCCATAATAAATCATAATACTTTGGATACTTAAATACATTTAAAGGTAAATACTTTTGTTCTTTTTCTCAAGTTTAGAGGGAGCACTTTTACTTTTACTGGAGTCATATTTTACCAAGAATATCTCTACTTTAACTCAAATACTTGGTTTGTGTACTTCGTCCAACACTGTGTGAAGCAGTAATTTAATGTACTGTATGACAGGCTGAATGGCTGAAATATTAACATGTCCATTATACGATCCTTGTGAAAGTATAGCGCAATCACAATCCATTTAAAAATCAGACATCTGGCAACCAAATATAAACTTAAGTTTAGAACTTATAAACCACTCAAAATCTGAGGTTCTTATTACAGGCACTGAGGATGCCAAAATATTTTGGAATCTAGATTCTCTCTTCAGAAATGTCCCCAATCACAATGAAGTGAAGAGTTCATTTGGCCTCACATAAGTCATACATGAAATACAGTGTGTGTCTGTGTGTCTTCATAAAAATAGCATATAAATGAATGCATCATAAATGTACAATTGGGCTACAGTGCAGCAACAGGGAGACACTATTTTGCCTTAATGAATCTAATTGGTCAGAAAGTGTGTATTATAATATATGTGTGTATGATAGCATCTGACTCGGACTATAATGCCCTCTGTAATATGACCATTAGGTTAATATTAAACCTTTACACAGTTTCTACATCTCGTACACAGGGTTTTGGATGGCGGATGTTATACAGTATTGAAAACTAATAATAAACCTTTTTAATGTCTTGTTTAATGAGGACAAATGTACAATGTGGTGATGTGGTTTTGGTTTAAAGGCATTACTTTGACATTTACGGAAGGTGTCTAGTATCTAGTGCACTTTGTTACTGTTTCCCAAAAAACAAAAGGAAATAGAGAGAAAAATATATAATTTTACAACACATAAGCTGGAATTCTATTAAACGTTGTAATCAATGTCAAATCTTCGTGACAGAACTATACTATATGGAAACAAGTATTGAGACCTGATTTTTTACAGTTTTTGCAGTTCTTCCCCTATAACCACACCCTAAAATCTTCCCAGAAGAGTAGAGCAAGTAGAGCAAACAGGGACTGGAAGTGGAATGGGTGGTTTAAAAAGCAATCTTAAAGTCAGGTGTCCATGCAGTGGAGTTCAATGCATTGAAAACGTTTCTAAATCAGACTGTAGAAACGATCCGTAAGTGTTAAGGAAAAGCCTAATTTTGAAACTCTGACATTTCAAGTATGGAAATAAAATGTTGGAAATATTAATAAAGTCACTATTGTTCAACACTTATTCATGTAACAGTAATTACTCATGCCTTTAACTCCCTCTGACCACTCTAACAAGGTGCTAATGCGTCCACCATATGAACACACAGCTGTGCAATGCATAATCCATTTGGTCGAGTCTTAGTGCTCCGAGGTGTTGACATTCAAATTATGAATGAATCAGAACTCTTCTATTAAAATGAATTGAAGGGAAAAAGAAACCAAGTAGAAAACTAACTTAACAATTTATTCAGTTGTATGTGTATTATTACATTTGCTTTGTTCATAAAACAATACACCGGTGATTAAAAGGGTTGCTTTTGTCATCGTTGTCACAGGATGAAAATGACGAGAAAAATATTCAGTATAATAAATATTTAGTATGAAAAGTGAATATTGTGTGAATATCTTTCTATCTAGGTCTTTCTCATCCAGATAGGAACATTTGCACATTAAGCAGCAGGCTTTGCCTGGATTATAGCAAAAAAACGTAATGTACAGTGAACAACAGCAGTAATAGTGCTGACTACGGAATAAATTGATTTGTTTATTGTAAAATGTATTATGTTGCCTTGGCAAAGCTAATAGTCTGTTCTACTTTTTAAGCTTATTGTTAGTATTATTCTTACTACAAAAAAAAGACACAAAATTTATAAATGTTACTCCTCCTAGAGCTTTCAAGCAACATCTATGAAACTTGGCACATACCTTCAGATTTTTCCTTTAGAGAAGCTTGTGTAACCAAAATATTGACTTCCATTAAAAATAATTGGACTATTATAATTCCATGAGCTTTTAAACTAATCTTAGCACAGTTTTTAAAACTTGTCAGACTAATCAAGGTTGTATTTTTTAGCAGACAATAAAATCCCAAAATCTCATATTCACTTACAGTACATTAAGGGAATGTTCAGAGCCTGGCGTGGACTGTTCATGGGTCGAGCTTCAAGTTTAAAACACACACCAACCTGCATGTCACAGCCTGAAGAACCTCTTTGGTCCCTCTTGCTCTATTCATTTACTTGTAACACACTCTATCACTATGTCTATCACTTTATCGATCAACAGCTTCTACACATTTTTTACTGCCAGAGCCTTTAAGTAATATTTGCTGTACATTTTTTTTCCTTAGTAAACAGTTGTCAGTGTGCAAAATGATATCATTTGCACTTTTGGTAATCTATCTATCTATCTATCTATCTATCTATCTATCTATCTATCTATCTAGCTATCTAGCTAGCTAGCTAGCTAGCTAGCTAGCAAAATACACATAAGCCTGCTTTGTCCCTCTGTCCCCCTACATATATCACTCTATTTGTCATTCATCGTTATACTAGTAACTGTCTGCTTATCTTTTTGTCATTCTTTCTTCCCTTCTATTAAGTTAAAGCTATTATTAATCTTATGAAACAGGTTAAAACATTCAGATTTTGTATTTGTCAAACCAACATATTTATGTTTTTTTATTTGGATCTGTTCACAGATGTCTGGCAATATAAAGTATATATAAAATATGCTTTACTATATATATATATTTCTTTTTTTTTTAGAAAGCTAGCCAGAAAGATATTTAGGGCATGGAATTGAGAGGAAAGAGCATCAGAACTAGGATTCCATGGCATGCAACACAAAAGCATTGGTTTGACATTCATAGCTTGCACAAATCGGTACTGTCAAAGGCCATCTTTTTTATTGAGATGTGCATTTAGGTATTTGTTATAAATTCATGTAAAATTTACTTCATTTAATTCTAACATGGATGCAGAGAAACCACATACAGCCTGGAAATGAATTCCGTTATCTGCATGGTCTGAGAGGTACACATGTTAATTTAACTTTATATTTTTTTCATGATGTGTTCGATATTGTTTCATATTACTTTTCATAAATGATGTGATGTATTAAGAGTGATGTCAATAGTCATACATGTTCACTTGCATATCAGCAGACATTAGCATGAGAGACATTAATGCAAATAAATGCAAATTTGAGTATTTACATGCCTTGATTCCTTGTAGATTTCACAGTGTCTGCTGAAGAAAGAGAGACCAAATAAACAGCGAAAAGATTTTTATTAAGTGTGGCTATTTTTTATTAGTGCAGCTACAGGCACTCAGATATAAAGCTTGCAAAATCACGATACTTGATGCATCCTGATATTTAGGTAAAGGATAACTACCACAATTTTTTTTTTTTTTTTTTATAATTATTTTATTCAAAGATGGCATTCAATTCCACACATACTTCTCTTACATTGAGCCATCGTGAAAGGACACAGCATTCCTGATCCATAATGTCTTTTTTTGCTGAGCGCATGCTCCTACACACATCCGAGAGATTTGTGGGTGAATGTGAAATGGGACACGCCCTGATCACTCAGAAGACGATCACAGGGGGAAGATGACTAATTTCTTTTTTTTATTATTTCTATTATCAACAAGGCAAAAGTGACGTTCGACTTATTTCACAACCACAAGCATCTGACGTCGGAAGAGCTCCGGATCTCATTTTAGGAGTTTCCTGGTCAGTTTCGAGTAGCTGTGATGTTATTTAAGTTGCTGTGCTGCTATTTTTAAAGCTTCGAAAACTAGACCGAGCTGATTCACCCTGCCAGTGGTTGTGGTGGAGTTCCTCTGTACTGGTGAAGGCGACAGATAGCCTTTATCTTCTGATTCGTCATCCACCACGACCGGGCGAAACCAGCCCGAAGACTTACGTCAACGCTAAAGTTTGGTTCTGTCAACTCAATTCAAGTATCAACATTCCACAGTACGGATTCTATTTGAGGAGATGTGCGCTAAAACGAGCGTCGAGCAAAGTAAAGCTTTCCAAATTTACTTCTGATTTTATGAGGAGACTAACCATGAGTGAGTCCCTGCACACTGTGTTTATAAAGCAATACTGGCAGACCAAACCATAAGTCTTATTTCCTGACATGGAGGCATGTTATGACCTCTGTCATTTTGGTCTGCGGTGGAGAACCTTGTGGCCAGTCTCAGTCCTCTCCCTCTCACTCTCTGTAATTCATCATTTAAAGCGGATGGCAGATCGGAAGTAAAGCTTCAGAAAATATTCAGAAAAAAAAATCATCCCGCTGGAGAGACCGTGTTTAGAAATGTGCAACCAAAGTGTTGTGACGTTTTTCCTTTATTTTATTTTTGCTCCGAAACTTCAACTTGTAGTCAGTGTTTGTAAGGCATATTGTACAGAGACTATGAATGAGGCCAAGAGCCTATAAAAAAAAAGGCTGAGTTTGCATTTGAGATTGCATGCAAACCAATTTGTCCTATGGAAGGCTTCCAACATTTCCAGCATTTGTTTTAACCAATATTTATTATTAATTGCTACTAAGTTTTGCAATCCAGAGTTAACGCGATAGAAACATTTTAGGATTGCAAGAAAGAAAAAAAACGAGGTCTGGAAGCATTTTAAACAATTATTTAGCAAACAATGCAAGCTTAAAACATTTTAGTTGAGAGAATATGTAATGGGTCTTGAATGGTGGCAAATCCAGCAGGGCATCATGAGACCAGCTAATTTTCACAACAAGGCTTTCCCTTGGATGCAGCATTTGCCAGACATTAGACCGCTGGTGGGGGTTTTTATTGAATCCGTATGTGATTATTATGTCTGTGAGAGACTGATAAGTGTTTTGTGGATTAATCATTTCTGTCAGTAGAAGTTACAGTGGAAACACAAGGTGACTGATCTTTGAACATTTGCAGCTTTTGTTTTAAGCAACATTTAGTATTAATTGCTGCTAAGTTTTGCAATCAGTGTTAATTCAGTAGAAATATTTTAGGCTTGAGGTAAGGAAGCATTCTAAAAAAAAAAAAAAACGATTAGGCAATGCAAGATTGCAAATGAGGTAATAAATGGAGGCAAATCCAGCAGGGCATCCTGAGAGCAGCTACTTTTTCAGCTGTGAAGTTACAGTAGCCAATAAAACAAAGAAAAAGAAAGAACGGTGCTTTATGCTTGTCACGTGTACTTTACAGCCAAGTGAAATCCTTACTTCACATATCCCAGCAATGTAAGGAGCTGGGATCAGAGCACAGGGTCAGCAATGATACAGCATCCCTGGAGCACAGAGGGTTAAGGGCCTTGCTCAGGGGACCCCAGGAGTGGCAGCTTGGCCCTACTGGAGCTTGAATCCCTGACCTGCTGATCAGTAACCCACAGCTTTAATCACTGAGCTACCACTTTGTTTAAAAGATTTAATCTATAAAGAGAAATCCATGTACTTTAATGTGATTTGTATTTTGTCTTGAACCCCCAGCCATCAAATCAGTAACCCAGAGCCTTAAGCACTAAGCTACAAATAAAACTGAATTGAACTAAATTGATTGTATTTGGACGCAACTGAAATAATGCAAGTACACTGTGGAGCTTAGTGTCTAACAGTATTTCTCATCTGTGTTTGTGTGTGTGAGTTTGTGTTTTGAAGGAACAGTTATTCTTGGGTTCTTAAGTTTCACAATGTATATAAAACCGCTATGTAAACTCTTGTAGCTCAGCAGTAAATAAGTACCGTAATTTCCGGACTATTAAGCACACCCATATATAAACCGCACCCACTGAATTTGACAAAGATTTTTATTTTGAACATAAATAAGCCGCACCTGTCTATAAGCCGCATGTCTACACTGAAACTAATGAACTTTACACAGGCTTTAACGAAAGACAGTGTCTGTTACATGGTGTAACGGGTGAAATATGTTGTGGCTCCTTTAAGAGCAGAGCGGTATTTTGGGAATAGCCTGCCGCTGCATTTTTTCCGGTATTACTGCATGTGTGCAAGACCGAGGATTATGTCCTTATTATTTTCTGATGCTCATTTCTAAGTTTCTTTGACTAACCCGTAACGCTGTTGCCAACAAAAATAAAAAAAGCACGAGTTTTGGAAACCTGTCTGTGCTTATATGATTTCTGTTGTAACTGGAGTTAGCGAGCTCTCCCTTGACCCAGACTCAACGCGTTACAACGGCTTGTATCTAAACAGTAGCCTACCAAGAATGTCATTGTTCACTGTCTTCCTCCTTCCTTTCACAACAATTTCTCTCTGGAGTTTATCTTTTGGCATCGTCGTGCGTTTAAAAATCATCGGTGGAAGTTTTTTCTCGCGATGCCGTGCAGCTCAGTACACAGGTGAGGTGCGTTTTTTCGTTTCTGTTCGGAAATTTCATTGGTCTAATGTTATGTCGCTCAGTTTTTTGGCTTGAAGTTTGTGAAACCGGGAAAAACCCAGGAAAAATCCAAAAATCCATATATTAGCCGCTTCGTTGTTTAAGGTTCAAAACTTGGGAAAAAAGTAGCGGCTTATAGTCCGAAAAATACGGTAAGAAGTAGTCACAAACTAAACAACTCTACTAATGTAATTACTCTGTATCTAATTCCATAAAACATTTTTTGTATGACTCCCATCCTTCCATCATTTGCAGTAATATGCATGCTTAAGCACAGGCCCTAAAATAACATTGTAGCATGCAGTTTGGCACACGGACTGAGTCTCCACAACATGCACTATATGGCGATAAGTTGACAAACACACACAATTGTATAGGGTGTCTTTGGATGCAGTCACATAAAATTTTCTCTTTACTTGATCCAGGAGACCTAAACCTTTTCCAACATGACAAAACCCCTGTGAACAAAACCAGTTCTATTAAGATATGCTTCATTGGGGTTGGAATGGAAAATCTACATCTATCCAGTAACTATCAGCAAAACCTTATTTAAGCAATACTATGCTAAACCATCTATTGCATCTATTATAACAGTGGGGCTCCATAGTAGAGGACATCAGGCGTTGAAATGCTCTGCCTGCTGTCCAGACCTTTCACTAATTAAAAACAATTGACGCACCATAAAATGAAAAATATGACAAAGAACACCCAGGACTGTTGCGCAGAAAGAATCCTGTATCTAAGAGCAAAGAGGAGACAAAATTCCACTCCTAAAACATAGCAGCTGGTCTCCTCAGTTCCCAGACATATACGGACTGCTGTTAAAAGAACAACATAACTTGAGTATGAGGAACAACCACATCCAAGGAAGACATGAGTCAAAGCGTGCTGTGAAAGGTAAGACTTATATACATGTCCTAGTCAAGAGTCCTAGTCCAAGTATTTCTATTTTCTAATGTGCATAAAATATGGATTTACGAGATTCGCATTTCATTGCATTCTGTTGTTGTTTTTTTACATTTTACATATTTCCAAATTTATTTGGAATTAGGGTTGCTTAAACGTTTAAACCCAGTGTTCCATTCAATTATTTTCCTGTGTTTTAGTCTTAAATGTCACAGTGTTTATCTTGAATGCTTTACTGCATCTATGTCAAGGCCTTTTAAAAGCAACTCTCACATTAACGCTGCTGCATTTTGGCTTGAAACAAATCCAGTGTTGTGAGAATGTTTTGACAATTCATTCCAGTCTCACCGCAGTCTGTAATATTGTAATTTGTATATTGGCTCAAAGAACCAAAAAAATTTATTTTATCTCACCAAAGTTAGGTGTCGTATTCCCAAATTACAACAGGAAATGATTCTCATAAAAGTCAGACAAGACTGCGAGGCTACACACTTTAATCAGTGTGTGTGAATGTGTTCCAAGACATATCTGGATTAAGGCATGCACCACATGAAAGCTAGCATCTTGCTCACACTATTTTAATTAAAGCACAGCCTTAGGCTCTGTTGTCTGCAATGTTTCTTTCTTTCTCTCTCTCTCACACACACACACACACACACACACACACACACACACACACACACAC
>JAAIIK010000196.1:1310744-1324047 GCA_014706435.1 Silurus glanis | reverse complement strand
TATTCAACACAAGTTCTGCTTCAATAAAATGTACATGTTTGTATGTTTAAGATAATCGAGAGTAAATGTGTTTAGTAGGAAAACAAAATTTTAGGGACAATGAGCTAAGGGAGTAGGAGTGTTAAAAGAATTTTCTGTACCACTTCTTGGTTTTGTGCTATGCAGTGTTGTAATACTTAGATCAAAAGGTGCAGGCTATTTGTTGGTACCTCGAATATTGAAGAATACAGCAGGGAGCAGATCTTTCTATTCTAAAACCCCACAGTTGGAATAGCCTTCCAATCAGTGTTCGGGAATCAGACAGTCTCAGTGTTCAAGTCAAGCCTGAAAACATATTTATTTAGTCAAGTCTTTTACCAATAGATTTTTCTTAGGTAAAGGAGCAGATCTGGAGGGATCATGGATATATAGTGTTTGGTGAACTGGGATATTTGTATGCTGTAGTTCACTCACTCTCACACATTTACTCGGGTTTGTTGACGGTGGTGTGGTGGGTCGTCTCTTATCCCAGAGATCCCTCATGTCTGTGTTACCTTCTCCCTTTTAGCTATGCTGCCATAGCGAGCCTTGCCAGAGTCCAAACTGCACAGTGACATTAACTTTCATACAACAATAAGGACACTCAATAATCCATATTCTCATGAACGCCTTGGGTGCTTCCATGAAATTCCGGAGTAAGAACAATAGCTTTGAGGATGGATTTAGACTGTAGTTAATGTCAACAGTCTGCTACACTGACTCAGGACTACAGTTTGCATCTGATCACCATCACTGCACACATTATCTGCAATAAATGGACATTCGGTGCAACCCGGTTGAGGATGGGTTCCTTCTTGAGTCTGGTTCCTCTCAAGGTTTCTTCCTTATGCCATCTCGGGGAGTTTTTCCTTGCCACAGTCGCCACCGGCTCGCTCATCAGGGACAAACTTACCCTTATAAAGAACATCTTATTCATTTTTATCACCACATTATCTGTGTAAAGCTGCTTTGAGACAATGTTCATTGTTAAAAGCGCTATACAAATAAAAATGAATTGATATGTAAATTCAAACCTGCTCAGTAAAGTCATAAGTGGTTCTCCGTACTTGTACACGTATTAAACTGGATGCCATACAGCATAATACAGCCCTAATATTTATATTTCTGTTTACATGTAAAATACCTGGTCACCCAACTTATAAAGTTGGGGAATTTGATTTTCATAAAGGTGATGGCTGAATCAGTCAGCATTTCAATTCATCCCAGAGGTGTTCAATAAGGCTATGGTCAGAGGGTCACTCCAACCCATGTATAATATATTTTAATGGGGCTGGCTTTGCACAGGGACATTGTCATTCTGCAACAAGTTTGGGTCTCCTAGTTCAATTAAAGCGAAAATGCTATGCTACCACACCTGCAGACATTCTATACACTTATTAACCTCCAACTATGTAGTAACAGTTTGGGGAAGAATCACATATGGCTGGAAAAGTCAGGTGACCCAATACTTTTGTCCATACAGTGTCAGTTCGAGGGTGCATGTGGCCTGTAGGCAGCAAAATTCTGCTTCCAGTCTAAGTGCCTTAAATTCCTTCTTTTTCTAAGAAATTCCTTCCCTTGTTACCTTTCCTTCGGTCTCTTCTTCGTCCCACCACAAGTGAGCAGGAGCTGACCAGAGTAGCTGCTTTAGGCTTACACGTCTTGCCCGTTGTTTGGAATTTCACTTCCTGGTATGTGTTTTAGCAAATAAACAGCTGCGAGGTATGTCTGAGTGGCAAGGGGAATACATTACATGGAAATAAAGAAGAAGGAGCTCCATCTGCATGTTCTCCCCGCCAGAAAAAAATGAAGAGGACACCTGCTGTTGCTCGCAGACCTCTGGTTAATTGGGCATAACTGGTCTGCTGAAGCTTCCTCGAGGAAAGGATCTGGTCTTGACAAAGAAGCATAAACACTTTTCACACAGTAGTGTTTTTCTTCTTTGTGATTTTTTTTTTCAACAGGTTCAGACTATTTACGGACACAAACACATGGTGAATACCTGTAGTAGACGGGCATTCTTGCCTCACCGATTGTACTAACTTGGCATCACATCACTCATTCCTCTCAGGCAGAGGTGAAAACCGTATGTCTCCTTATGCAGTGGGGAGTATTAATAGACTTCACCACCAGCTGCTTAAGGTTAGGCCTATACTAGTGTTTTCATCTGCATCTGGAAGGTTATTTCAGTGCAGGATGTGTGTGTGTGTGTGTGTGTGTGTGTGTGTGTGTGTGTGTGTGTGTGGTAGTCTTAAACCTTTGAGTTAGTTACAAAGACTGCATTTCAGGAAAAATAGTAAAAAATCCTGATTAAAGTTTTAGGAAACATTTTAATGACACAACAACAAAGTTGGGGCACATTTAAACCAGCTTGTGTGGTCGATTATGATAAGCTTAAATATCACTTCACAATACTACAGTACTAATTTGCTGTTGTAATTCTGAAAATGTTTCCATCTACCAAAACGTACTAACTGGCAAATGATCTAGCTTGACTGGTGTTTTGGCAGCTGGTCATAGCAGGTTGGATTTATCAGCAGTGTAAGAACACAATGGTGGTTTCTTTCTTCAGAAACAACTGGACATTGTATTGCATTGACAGACTTGTTTTTGTTGGATTCAAACTCGATCATGATCATGTGAAACAATGAAAACCTGAATAGCATTAATGAGCAACCCTACTATCTTGATGAAAGTACAGCTAGCCCTTGCTTGAGGTGGAAAGAGAAATAAAATATTCTACTCAAGTAAATGTACTGTTACTTCAATTGAAGCTTACTTAAGTACAACTAAAGTTAGCAGTCTAAAAATCTATTCAAGTAAAAGTTAAAATTTATTTCAAATAAATTTCATTAATTTTTTTATTCATTCATGGTGGGGGAATGGGGGATTCTAGTGTAGTTCAAAAAGTACAAGGGGATATAAATCTCAAAGTCGTTGTTTTTATTTGAAGGAACACATTTAAAATTAAAGAGCAATAACAAAAATAAATAAATAAATAAATACTACAGTCCATGACTTGACTCTAATGTTAATCACCTTCGCAGCAAAAAACTCTCTTCTCTTTTAATGTCATTTATTATGATGAAAAAAATCACAACAGACACGGTCATCAGACAGTGAGCGCGCACATTGCACAACAATTTTATTCGACGGCATTTCGATTCAATGGCATTTTACTTCAAAATGTTGAAGTGCACAAAGAGAAATCTAGTACACTGGATTGTGACACTGACTATTTGTATCTCAGGACACAAGGGGGCCAGGCATCGTGACTTTTTCCTGTTCTGGCACAATGGTGGCGAAACAAAACTTATGTCTTAAAAGTCTTATGAGCCTATTTAGTATCAGTCTCGAAAGGATATCTTCAAATGACCTCCCTTTTCCATAAATTAGCATTTCTTTTTGTGTGTTTTTTTGTGTGTTTTTAATTATATTACCTACACTGATTGTATTCTCAAGCCAGGTGCACACTGTGTGATTTTGGCCATGATTTGTTCGTCTGAGGCAAATTTTGGAAATCCAAAATAGATTCCTATAATCTGGCTAAAATCTGTAGTCTTTGATCGTTGGTTTGACATGGTCACCGACAGCCATTCCAATAATTTTTTATAAAAACCTATGAAATTCTGGCAGTACCCAAAGATTTCTGAAACTTTCCCACAGTGTGACCTCTCCTACGATGACCATCAAACCAAGAACCAATAGTAGTGCCGAACCCGATGACACAATTAGCGTAACTTCAAACCACTTCAGGGAAAATGTTGAAATGAGTCAGGTGGACAGTACAACAACAAGAGAAACGTATTGATTTATGGAGGGAAAAGGAGATTTTGTATAACTTTTTTATCAAGGCGTTATGAACAAGAGATGAATGCTAAAGATTGTTTTTGTTTGCTGTTAGCTACCATTCGTGAGAGAACGTTGGTTTAACGGCTCATGAATTGATGACGTAAAACTTCGGACGAGTCTTTTTCTTGTGTGCAAAAATCTTACATTTTAAGTTCAAGTGAAGATGAAGTCAAGAAGCCTTAATTATCATTTTAACCATATATAGCTGATGCAGTACACAGTCAAATGAAACAACGTTCCTCTAGGAACCCTGGTGCTACATTTACAACATAAAACTACATAACAGGAAACACAGAGCTAAGGACTAGTAAGTGTCCTCACCACATAAAGTGCATCGTGTGCAACCTGGTCCAAACAGTGCAAGACAGACAGTGCAAGACGACACAAGACAGTGTAGGACAAATACACGAAACACAAAATAGTAAAGCTACTGTTTATTACAAAGTGCAGTGTGTAAAAGAGAATTGAGTACAGGAGTGTACATGTAATTAAACAAAATGTAAACAAAATGGTTTGTGCAAAAAAAAAAAAACAATAGCAGCAGTCAAAAAGATGTGCAAAAAACAGCATGTAAACCGTTTACATGGTGAAGGGTGTGTGTGAGGGGTGTGTGGGGTCTGCCAAAATGCTGTTGGCTTTGCAGATGCAGGGTGTGGTGTAAATGTCCGTGATAGAGGGGAGAGAGTCTCTGATGATCTTCTTAGCTATCCTCACTATCCTCTGTAGGGTCTTGCGATCTGAGACGGTGCAGTTCCCAAACCAGGCAGTGATGCGGCTGCTCAAGATGCTCTCAATGGTCCCTCTGTAGAACGTGGTCAGGATGGGGGGAGGGAGATGGCCATTCCTCAGCCTTCTCAGGAAGTAGAGACGCTGCTCGGCTTTCTTGGTGATGGAGCTGGTGTTGAGTGAACAAGTGAAGTTCTCTGCCAGATGAACACCAAGGAATTTGATGATCTTGACGATCGCCATGGAGGATCCATTGGACGGTCACTCTGTGCTCTACTAAAGTCAACAACCATCTCTTTTGTTTTGTCAATGTTCAGAGACAGGTTGTTGGCTCCACACCATGCTGTTAATCATGATGGGTGTGAGCGCGACAGGACGATAGTCATTGAGGCAGAAGATTGTAGACTTCTTCGGCACAGGGACGATGGTCGTCGTCTTGAGGGAAGTAGGAACAACGGCGCTGCTCAGAGAGATGTTGAAGATGTCAGTGAAGACATTCGCTAGCTGTTCTGCACATTCCCTGAGCACTCTGCCATGAATGTTCTCTGGTCCAGCAGACTTCCAGGGGTTAACTCTGCATAGAGTTTTCCTCACTTCAGATGTGGTTAGACAGAGCACCTGGTCACTGGGAAGAGGGGTGGTCTTCCTCGCCGCCATCTTGTTCTGCTCCTTGAACCAGGCGTAAAAGTCGTTCAGCGCATCTGGGAGGGAGATGCACTGTCACAAGCATGGTCACAAGCAGGTGAAGTTGTCTTGTAGTTTGTGATCGCCTGGATGCCCTGCCACATGCGCCAGGTGTCTCTGCTGTCCTGGAAGTGGCTGTGGATTCTCTTGGCGTGTGCGCGCTTCGCCGTCTTGTCCCCTGCTCTGGAATCTCCTGGATTTTAGCAGCTCACGCTTCTTAGCGGTCATCCACGGCTCCTGGTTGGAGCGTGTGGTGATGGTCTTGGAGATGGTCACGTCATCAAAGCACTTGCCGATGTAGCTGGTCACTGTTGACGTGTACTCCTCCAAGTTGATGAAATCGCCCTTGGTTGCAGCTTCCCTGAACATGTCCTAGTCAGTGCATTCAAAGCAGTCCTGGAGAGCAGACATGGATCCTGCTGGCCAGGTTCTCACCTGCTTTCGAGCTGGTCTTGAACTCCTATTGAGTGGTCTGCATGCTTGGATCAGCATAACCGAGATGTGATATGAGTAGCTGAGGTGGGGCGGTTTTGCGCACGGGATGTTTGTGTAAACAACATCCAGCGTGTTTTCTCAGTTTATTTTAAAATATTGTTTCAAAGCAGCTTTACAGAACTTAAGAATTAAAGTGAATTATGTGTATTTATCTCTGATGAGCAGCCTGGGGTGACTGTGGCAAGGAAAAACTCCCTTAGATGAATGAGGCAGAAACCTTGAGAGGACCAGACTAAAAAGAGGAACCCATCCTCATTTGGGGGATATAAAGAGTGTGATTATAAATCTTAAAACAATACAGAACACTGGATAGTAAGAACTAAAATGAGCATTGGAGTGTGTAAGATTATGAGTAATGTCCTTTCTACAGTCTTATACAGTCAGTTGACTTTGTGGAACCAGGAACCTATCCATGCCTTTAAAAATTTGAAGAGGTCCAAACTCCACATGAAGTGAAATCCAAATGGCGCTGGTATGTCTCTAGATGGTTTGGGATGTTTGTGGAGTCGGCATCTGCTTCTTTGAAGGTCCATTATCATTATCATGTGGTGGGACACAACTGGAGCTGCAATTTTTCGCCCAGCATTTGTCCATGACCTAGAGATCCAGTATTAGGGTGCATTTATTGATAGAGACTTCAGAGCATGTTGTCAAGTGGTTTTAAATAAGAATGTTTGAACTGCTTGATTAAAAAAAGGTTAAGCAACTGCCACCCTAAAGAAAAATTGGGTATCCCAATGTATAAAATATAAATCTAATTAGTTTACTCTATTTACAGCAGCATCATTTCAATGTAATGACATAAAAAAATATATAGCCGTAAATAATGGCAAGAATTTTTGTCTTTCTACTGAAGCGTTGTACGAACGAACAACTATTATGAACTGCTTTGTTTAGTGAATCAAACACATTTAATGCAACCAGTCTGATCACTGATCTCAAACAAATTAAAAACTCTTTTAATGAATCAAAGCATTTTCAAAGCAAGTTAAGCATACTTTACCATCTCATTTAATTAATTTCTTTCCAATCTAGCTATCAGGTTCAGGTTCGGTCAATAACACAACAGTCTTTATTTAATTTTCATAGGCCAATTTAAAAATGTGCACCCAATTGTATAATATGTATATCATTCCTTGAATCCACAAACATCCACAGTATTTCCACCCCCCCCTGCCACCCCTAAATCATTTTTTAGATCGGCTCTTGGTTAAGGTCTAATGGTGAAAGCACCGGAGTTTGAAACTCCAACCTTCTGAACCACCACTGGCCTTGTAAAGGGGTATTTAAAATTTCAAACAGAAACTTTTATTCATAGCCCACAGAATGTGTTCGGAATTATACCGGGAGGTTATAAAATACAAATTTGTGTAAGATGTACAAGGGAAAGCTTAGGCCAAAATAGTCAACAATACACAATGTGATCTGCAGGTTGCTAGTATGAATGTTGTCATGTCATTAGGAATGTTGAAATATTATTAATAATCTTTATGTTAACATAATGGCTTTGTTTATTGCAAAGGTTTAAATCTTTAAATCTTGATGGGTTGCCAAGTCTCCATACTCTTGACTTACAGTCCTGGTTTAATCCTCAGGAAAGTTTTAGCACTGCTTTAAGCTGTTCTCCTTATTTCTCTCTTTTTCCAGCCTTTGTACTTTAGATGTATGTGTATGTGGAACAGCCTTGCTGACAGTCTGGTTTTGTCTCGCTAACTTAAACCACACTCTTGGCTGAAACTCCACTTATCAGCAAACACATCTATTGCCTCACAGGCCAAAATCTTCAGATGAAGTAATGGGCAGTGTGATGTGTCCCTGCTTTCAATCAGGCTCATCTGAGTATGCCATTCTCATTCTCTCTGAAGCATTATGTAAAAGCTATCCAAATAGTTCCTGGCTGGGAGATGGCATCTCTGTTTGTGTGGACAGTTGAAACAGAAGACGGCAAGCGTTTCTTTCCCAGCACTTTTTTCCTCAGTCCCTTCGATCTTGGTGCCTGGTTTATCCTTTTCTTGGTCCACCTAAAGTTGTGGAGGAGGAACACCGGGACTTTGATGTGATCTCGTGCTATGATATTTACCCGCCGCTACTTATCTGTTATGGTTTCCCCACCCTGCTTGGCTGTGCTGAAACCTGAACGATATATAAAATCAATAAGGGGAACGCCTTCAACACAAACAGCACCCTCTATTCACCCCTGTGCTTTTAGAAATGTGCCTGTGGTCTTTGGTGTAGCAGGAGGAAGTCAGGCCCTCATATTTATTATTTTGCAAAGGCCATGTTGTTGTAAGATTTTAAAAAAAGGTGGAGGGACAGGATTAGTGCCACAGCAACACAAAGAAACCGGCAGGATTGAAGATGATGTAAATGGAGCAGTGAACATTATTCCCCTAGCATAAAAGCCTCAGTACTCGTTCTGCAGCTGGCTGCTTTGACACTCCCCTCATTTTAAAACGACTATAAAGGCTTTCACTTGATTTTGTCCACCTAATCATTTTAAGCATACTATCCATTTCAAATAATTTTTTTTATGCTCTAATACTATAAAATAGAAAGAAACGTTGCCAGTGTTTCTTTGGCTGCATGTTATGTTATGTTAAGTACCCCTTAGCACATGGGGAAAATCTTATCATGGTGACCTTCTGGTTTATCGCTTTCTTTTCATCCTAGGCTTTTTTTTGTGTGTGCAGGTTTCAGTGTAAATGAGTTGTATTACCAAGGGATTATAACCAGAGTTTATTGCTAACACATTCAGACTTCATTTGCAATGTTTTAATGGCAACCACAGGTTTAAGACATTTTAAAGCAAAGTTTGCCGAGTGGTGAAGAAAATATTCTTTAATTGCTTTTAACTCTCACTTGGCTGAAGGTTGCTTTGCAGTTAGAAAAAAATTGCCGTGACATAAAATCGAGGAATGGAATTCCCAGCAATGAGGTACATTTGTCTGGATCTCTAAAGAAACTTTTTTTCATATACAGTACATAAGAGATGGTTAAACTCCTTCCAACTGCTATGTATATATATTGATCAGCCAAACCTTACAGCTGAAGTGAATAACATTATTTTATAATAATATGGGCAAGTGATGCGCAAGCACACAAAGTTCACCCTTTCAGGGCAACAGTATTCCCTAATAGCAGTGGTGTTTCATAAGTGTGTATTAAATCATGACTACATATTGATCTCAAGCAGACAGTTGAGACAGTTATATGCATGAAAGTCACATACGTGCAGTACTGTTGCTGAAAGCAGAGACCCTGAAGACAGTTTAGGAGAAAATATATTATTTAGTGAGAATGGGTGCCTCGGAGCCATATTTAATTATAACTACATGTACTTAAACTATGTTTAACCTTAGAGCAGATGTGCGCTTGACCTGCTTATCCTTCACACAGTGGACACACAGATTTCAGTATCTCCAATTGATGTCTCATTGTTCCATTTGTGTTGAGCTATATATACTGTATATATTAGGGGTATAATGGTACACAAAATTCACGATCCGGTACGTACATCAGATTTTACTTTGTTACAGTTTGGGCAATGAAATGCAAAGAAATGCAATTTTTTTTTATTAACGCAGTTTATTATTATTAACATGTGTGATCATCAACAATTTAACAGTTAAAATTTGTATATTTAAACAAACTTTCTTTCGGCTTCTCCCATTAGGGGTCGCCACAGCGGACCATCCGCATGTTTGATTTGGCACATGTTTTTACGCTGGATGCCCTTCCTAACGCAACCCTCCCCATTTATCCGGGCTTGGGACCGGCACTAAGGCTTGTGCAACCCTAATGGCTAGGGTTGGTTTAATTGGTAATTTTAGTAATCATTTAAATTTGCACAAATTCTTCTTCTTCTTCTTTCGGCTGCTCCCATTAGGGGTTGCCACAGCGGGGTCTTTCACACCAACTACCTGCATGTCTTCCCTCACCACATCCATGAACCTCCTCCTTGGCCTTCCTCTTTTCCTCCTTCCTGGTGGCTCCATCCTCAGCATTCTTCTACAAATATAACTCATGTCCCTCCTCTGAACATGTCCAAACCATCTCAATCTCGCCTCCCTCACCTTGTCACCAAAACATCCTACATGGGCTGTCCCTCTAATAAACTCATTTCTAATCTTGTCCATCGTCGTCACTCCCAACGAAAACCTTAACATCTTCAGCTCTGCTACCTCCAGCTCCGCCTCCTGTCTTTTACTCAATGCCACTGTCTCTAATCCATACAACATCGCAGGTCTCACCACAGTCCTATAAACTTTCCCTTTTATTCTTGCAGATACCCTTTTTTCACAAATCACTTTTTTCACAAATCACAAATCACTGTCACTCTTCTCCACCCACTCCACCCTGCCTGCACTCTTTTCTTTACTTCCCTAACACACTCTCCATTACTTTGCACTGTTGACCCCAGTTTCCTGAACTCCTCCACCTTCTCCACCTCTTCTCCCTATAACCGCACCACTCCACTGCCCTCCCTCTAATTCACGCACATGTACTCTGTCTTACACCTACTGACTTTCATTCCCCTTCTCTCCAGCGCGTACCTCCACCTCTCCAGGCTCTTCTCAACCTGCTCACTACTCTCAGCACAAATCACAATATCATCCGCAAACATCATAGTCCAGGGAGACTTCTGTCTGACCTCGTCCGTCAACCTGTCCATCACCACTGCAAACAGGAAAGGGCTCAGGGCCGATCCTTGATGCAGTCCAACCTTCACCCTGAACCAGTCTGTTGTTCCTACTGCACACTTCACTGCTCTCACACTGTCCTTATACATGTCCTGCACCACCCTCACATACTTCTCTGACACACCTGACTTCCTCATACAATACCACAACTCCTCTCTTGGCACTCTGTCGTACGCTTTCTCTAAATCCACAAATACACAATGCAATTCCCTCTGTCCTTCTCTATACTTCTCCATCAACATTCTCAAAGCAAATAATGTGTCTGTGGTGCTCTTCCTCGGCATGAAACCATACTGTTGCTCACAGATGGTCACCTCTTCGATCAGCCTGGCTTCCACTACTCTTTCCCATAATTTCATGGTGTGACTGATCAACTTAATTCCCCTGTAGTTACTGCAGGTCTGCACATCTCCCTTATGCTTAAAGATCGGTACCAGCACACTCCTTCTCCATTCCTCAGGCATCTTCTCACCTTCCAGAATCTTGTTAAAGAATCTGGTTAAAAACTCCACTGCCATCTCTCCTAAACATCTCCACGCTTCTACAGGTATGTCATCTGGCCCAACCGACTTTCCACTCTTCATCCGCTTAATCGCTGCTCTCACTTCCTCCTTACTAATCTTATCCACATCCTGCTTCACCAACTCCACATCATCCAACCTTCTCTCTCTCTGATTTTCCTCATTCATAAGCTGCTCAAAATACTCCCTCCACCTTCTCAACACACTCTCCTCACTAGTCAACACATTTCTATCTCCATCCTTTATTGCTATAACTTGCAGTACATCCTTCCCAGCTCGGTCCCTCTGCCTGGCCAATCGGTATAAATCCTTTTCTCCTTCCTTAGTGTCCAACCTCTCATACAGCTTCTCATATGCCTTTTCCTTGGCCTTCGCCACATCCCTCTTTACCTGCTGCCGCATCTCCTTGTACTCCTGCCTACTTTTCTTATCACTCTGTCGATCCCACTTCTGTTTTGCCAACCTCATTCCCCTTATGCTCTCCTGCACTTCCTCATTCCACCACCACATCTCTTTGTCTTCCTTTCTATTTCCAGATGTCACACCAAGTACTTTTCTAGCTGCCACCCTCATCACTCCTGCAGTATTTACCCAATCATCCAACACCTCTTCACCACCACCGAGCCCCTGTCTGACCTCTTCCCTGAACCTCACACTACACTCTTCCTCCTTCAGTTTCCACCATCTTATTCTTCTTTCAGTCCTCACTCTCCTCCTCTTTTTCTTCGTCTCCAAAACCGTCCTACAGACCACCATCCGATGCTGTCTAGCTACACTGTCCCCTGCCAACACCTTACAGTCTCCAATCTCCTTCAGGTTGCATCTCCTACATAGAACATAGTCCACCTGTGTGCACCTTCCCCCACTCTTATAGGTCACCTTATGATCATCCTTCTTCTTAAAATACGTATTCACCACTGCCATTTCCATCCTTTTGGCAAAATCTACCACCATCTGCCCTTCTACATTCCTCTCCTTAAAACCATAGCTACCCATCACCTCCTTATCACCTCTGTTCCCTTCACCTACATGCCCATTAAAGTCTGCCCCAATCACCAATCATTCTTTCCTAGGTACACCATCTACCACTTCATCTAATTCACTCCAGAATCTTTCCTTCTCCTCCATCTCACAGCCGACTTGTGGAGCATAGGCACTGATGACATTTATCGTCACCCTATCAGAAACTCTCTTCACCTCCACTACCCTCTTACTGTACTCTTCCTTCAGAATCACCCCTACACCATTTCTCTTACTATCCACACCATAATAGAACAGTTTAAACCCACCTCAATGTTCCTGGCCTTACTCCCTTTCCACTTGGTCTCCTGAACACACAACATATCTACCTTTCTCCTCTCCATCATATCAGCTATCTCTCTCCCTTTACCAGTCATAGTACCAACATTTAAAGTACCAACCCGAACCTCCACTCTCCTACACTTCTCCTTTCCCTGCCGTCTCTGTAGACGTCTTCCTCCTCTCCTTCTCCTCCTTCGGCCAACAGTAGCCCAATTTCCACCGGTACCCTGTTGGCTAACGATACCTGTGGCGGTCGTTGTTAACCCAGGCCTCGACCGATCCGGTATGAAATTCTTATTCGTGATCCGCATATTTGATTTGGCACGTTTTACGCTGGATGCCCTTCCTAACGCAACCCTCCCCATTTATCCGGGCTTGGGACCTGCACTAGGAGTGCACTGGCTTGTGCCTCCCTAATGGCTGGGTTTAAATTTGCACAAATTGAATTGATTAAATAAAATAAAATAAATAGAAAACATTTATTAAATAGTTTACATTTGTTGGACCCTATTTTGGTAATACAGATGTGTATGCAATTGTGTGTGTGTGTGTGTGTGTGTGTGTGTGTGTGTGTGTGTGTTTTACATTCAATATATAATTTTCTAAACATATGATCTACATAACTGTTTTACTTACCGTAATTTCCGGACTATAAACCCATATATAAGCCGCACCCACTGAATTTTACAAATATTTTTAACATAAATAAGCCGCACCTGTCTATAAGCCGCAGGTGTCTACACTAATGTACTTTACACAGGCTTTAACGAAAGACACCTTACACACGGTGTAAAGGGTGAAATATGTTTCGTTTCCTTTAGGAGCATAGCGGTATTTTGGGAATAGCCTGGCACAGCATTTTTTCCGGTATTACTGCGTGTGTTCAAGATGAGGATTATGTCCTTATTATTTTCTGATGCTCATTTCTAAGTTTCTTTGACTAACCCGTAACGCTGTTCAGAGGTGGCAAAAGTACACACATCCTTTACTTAAGTAGAAGTACAG
>JAAIIK010000196.1:1282226-1295744 GCA_014706435.1 Silurus glanis | reverse complement strand
AGAGAGAGAGAGAGAGAGAGAGAGAGAGAGAGAGAGAGAGAGATAGACAATAGATATAGACAATGTAATGAATGGACATTCATTGACACCCAGATGAGTATGGGTTCTTTGGGTTCTTTCTTGTGTCTGGTTCTTCTCAAGGTTTCCTCCTCCTACCATCTCACCAAATGTATGCATAATTCTTTTAACAACTTTATAACATCTTTGTTTCTGTAAAGTAGCCGTGATTGTAAAGCAATATTAAAAATTAAGTATATAGAATTATAATTGATTATAAGTTAAATACTGAGGGTAGGCTTGTTGTTCATATATCATATATAATATATGTTGTTCATATATCATATATAATATAATTTTTTGTCCATCAGTTTCATGCTTATTTCAATTTTCTCACAGTGGCATCACTTAGGAGCCTTAACCATATTATATAACCATATAACCATATATTATCTGATAGAAAATAATGTATCTGTGATTTTAGTCAAACATTAATAAAACATTAATAAAGAAGATACATTAATTAAAAATAATAATAATAAATTTGCTAGTACTAATTATAACCCTTTTGACAGTGCTGTTGCCCTGTATACCCCTGCCAGTCTCCTGTGTGGGCTCCAGGTATTCCAGCTTTACACCCATCCATCATTACTATTTCATGTCTGTAACATGTAGGTGCCTGTCCTCAAGATAACAGTGCATTTCATCGGAGCCTCCACCTTCGTTCCTTCTTTCTCTCCACCACACTTTTCCATCAGGAGATGAAAGTTGTATAACATTCTTCCTCCGACACTTAAACAGTCCAATGCCTGTGTGGTCTGTCCAGTAGGAAGGGTGTAACATCAAAATACAGCTTGTCACCTCTGATGCTATGTCTCTGTGTGTATTTCCAGGTCAGTGTTGGTGGTTGTCACATCACGGGGTCAACGCTGTTTGTTATTCTGAGGAATTCTGAGCACGAGAACAAGGCGATGACTGATCCTTATGACTGCTGGTTAGCATTTACTTTCCCAAATCTTCTCCAGAAGATGAACACCTGCTTATATCATGCGATATGTCTATGTATCTGGGACTTCCATTGGTTTATTTTGGTGTTATTATAGTAGGGATGTCGAGTAGGCCTGTGTGCTCAAATTTGGATGTGGTTCTGAAATTTTTCTGAGGAGAAATACCTTGTGCTTCAGATGTCCTTCTAAGCATGCGTTGCAGTTTCCACGATGAGGGCTGCTTTCACGTCATTTGTTTTCTTTCCATTGCCTTGGGTTTTTTTTTTTTTTGTGCTTTGCCCAATTATTTTCAATTCTTGTTTGGTTTTTGCCCTTGATTACTTTCTAGTTTCTTAGTACCTTTGCAGAGCCCTACTTTCCAAAACTTGTCTTTTTTTTTTTTACCATCACCCCATTTTCCGATTCTCATAGTTAGCATTGTTGTCTGCAGTGGTGGATGAAGTACACAAACCATGTACTTGAGTTAAAGTAGAGGTAAAATAAGTAAAATATTACTCCAGTTACCTTAAAAATTTCACTTGAGTAAAAGTACAAAAGTATTTGCCTTGGAATTTACTTAAGTATCCAAAGTACTAGGATTTTTTATAGCTATAATGTTTCTATTATTATTTTTGTCACAAGACTCTTTGCTTAATCAACTCAGTTTATGTGCAAATACTCTGTTATGTTTAGCACACAGAGCTATTTGTAGAATGATATTAATGAGTTAAACACTTTTTGATATCTATTAAAATTACCATAAGCCCAAAACCTTCTTTTCTCTACCCTGATTGGTGGCTTACTGCATATTTGACCGCTTACGTTTTTATCCACTTCTAAATAAAAAAGAACGACTGATTTCACTAAATTTCGTATATCTGCTCCTTACTGAAGTACAGTAACAAATTACATTTTCTGTACTTCCTTACTGTCCACCATTGGTTGTCTGCATGTGTTCTGAAATTTGCAAAGAAACTAAAGAAACTAAATATAAATCTTTGCCCCATAAAACATAAAAGTTACCACATTTGCATCCAGCCTCTCTGTCCTACATGTTACAGAGGACTTGGCCAGTGACAGCGACTTAGTAAGTGGTGGCATTGCTAGAACATGGAAATTGCATCATTTGCCACCCTGAAAGCTGCCTCACCACCCATGACTCACATAAAGAGACCTCATGCTCCCGATTAAAAGTCCAGTTTCTCTCCCTCTTTTTCTCTTTAGCTCTGTATGTTTCTGATGAGCAATTTTCAATTGACATACTGCCTGAATATTTTGGCATCATATAATGGCCCTGTCCCTGACAGTCAGCCTTCTTCAAATGAAAGATGGTTGTATGAATAAACTTCTGCCTTCTCCAGGCTTTGCAGAAGACATCATTGTTGCTACACCTCTTCCTAACTAAACAGGGAATGTCATCGTTGCTTTACCTCCTCCTGAGTTTGAGGATGAGGTCATCACTTTGCCTCCTCCTTCCAGCTTTCTCTTGACATCAGAGAAGACATCATTTTCAGCTCCAACAAAAAGAATTCCCAATTCCCTTCTCCTGATTTTGCAAAGGATGTTGTCACTCCACTTTCTGTTGGCTCAGCAGAGTACAATGTCACTATGACTTCTATTGAGGGATCATTGTTCTGCCTCCTGTTCATTTTTGTGAATTTTTGTTGCCCTCCCTCATCATGTTTGTGCAGATAATAGAGAATTTTATTACACATGGCCTGACCTGCCTGACATTCTGAGCCACTTGAGGCTATGTCTACACTAATCCGGATAAATTTGAAAACGGTGTTTTCCTCTAAAAAGGTTTTTTACCGCCACATTATCATTTTCAATCGATTTCCAAACGTAGCACATCCACAATGAAATGTCTGAAAATGCTTACGTCCCTGTACTGCACGTGAGCAAAATGTAACACACTTCGGCCCTTTATTTACTTTCTAGTTCTTTGGAAAATTTCGTCAATGACTAAAAATGCGTCCTAGTTTTCAAAAGCCTCCATTTTCACAGTTGACACTGCGATGCAAAAACGTTTTTTCATGTTGTAGCCATTTTGAAGAGCGTTTTTAAAAAACTGCAAACATCATCACAATGCAGACGAAAGAGAAAATATGTGTTTTCAAATGAAAATCTATTAGCATGGACATGGCTATCATGCTTTTTTGGCTGTGCACTAAGGGTACTCTTTGAAAATAACTCCAGCTTGATCCTACTTTCATGTTTTATTCATTTCACCATGTCTTTTATCCTGTTTTTGTCCTGTCTCTGTCCCTGTCTTGTGATTTGCAAAATTGTGTCTGGCTATTTTGTCTTTAATTCTTGTTTTGTATTTTTATACTCTGCCACATTGATTCTAAGCCTGTCCTTTGGGCCAAATTTTGCATTTTGTCTTACAGTTTTCTGTGTCTCATGACTTCATATTGTACTGTTAATATATTATAAGATTATATTTACTATAGTTTTAGACATCTTCCTTTGGCACAGACTCTGACTCTTGGATTAGCCCAAATTACATATGTTGAATTTTCACACGCCTCTGTGAGCCTGCAAATGCCTTCCGACAACGCAAAATCTTACCTGGCTATCAACATAAATATGAAAATGATCATTTATGTGATATTTAATTGCTGAGAATAAAACAGGATGGCTTCCAGACCTGGTTGCATTGGATTCTTTAGTTTGAACTTTAGCTTGGGTTATTATATGGAATTTGGAAAGATTTTCCACTATGTCTCCGTGGGTTTTCTCACTTTTCCTGGCACTTCCTACAAACATGCCAGTCTACATTTGATGATCTGTTGCCCCATCTACGGTGTGTTCCAGAAATGGCTCTGAATCCACTTACTGAATAAAAAAAGAAAACAGATAAGCACATAAATACAATATGTATGGTATGTTTGCTCAGTTACAGTAAATATCATTAGTTAGAGTTACATTAAATATAATGCCTTACAAGGGTTTTATGATAGTTAGTCTGGTACATTTATGTGCTCAGGTTATACACATTTCTAGTAACATGAACAAAAAGAAAGAAATCTCTAAAGGCATGATGCTCAGCACACTAACGAGTTATGTATTTGGAAAAAGCAGGTAATGCACTAGAGACTTTAGTTTGCTATAAATGCATACTTTGAAAAGGTTTTTAGGGGTTCTGTGATCCAGGAGAAAGAAGGAACTGATGTAAATGAAGAATGCGTAAGCCTGGGTTGTGGGTGGAGTATACACTCTGGTGAACCATGTTTTTCTGTTTGGGTGATGGTGATGTCATGTGTACAGGTTGGACAGCCACAAAATTCCAGTGTGGCACTAAATAAGAGTGTACACAATGTTAAGATGTGCCTTCTGGATTGTGTGAAGATGTGCAAAAAAAAAAAAAAAGAAATCTACTGCTAAATATAATATATACTTACTGTCCACTTTATTAGGAACACATCAACATTTATCACATGTAGACTGGCATGGTTTTTGCAGCTGTCCATTTGGGCCATTCTGTGTAAACTCTGCGTACCGTTGTATGGGGCATTCCCATGAAGTCTGGTACCAGCAACAATTTGAAAATCAAAGTGACAGAGATTACTCTTTCTCTTCATTTTGATTAACATAAGCTGCATGCTTTTACACATTGGGCTACTTTCTCCGTGATGGATGATTAGATACCTGCATGGATGTGCAGGTCTACAGGTGTCCCTAATAAAATAGATGTTGGCGTGTATCTGTTCCAGGGATGACCGTGATTGGATTTAGTAAAACCACTTTTAAATAACTAAATGGTGCAAAGGGCATTAATATGGCTCTACTCAAAGATAATAGTTTGGAAGTTTATTTCCAGAATGGCTTAGAGATCATCCAGGCAGTTATGTAATGTGTGTACGTATAAAACCAAGTGAATAACCTTTTATCAATTTTAGTTTCTAAAGACAGCGAGACATCAAGGACCATATAATTATTATTATAATTCGTTGGCTTGCAATTTGCCATTTAAAGCAAATTTATACAGTACAAGCAGTAATGTACTTCATGTGTTTTGTCACTGCTACACAGTAATAAACTCAATTCAGTAGACTTTGTCTCAGAGCAGCTTTACAGAGATAAAGAGGTAAGAATATGTATATGTTCGTTCCTTGTAATTGTAAATTTGTCTTTAATGAGTGAGCCAGTGGTGACTGTGGCAAGGAAAATCTTCCTTAGAAGGAAGAAAGAAACCTTGAGAGAAAGCAGACTTAAAAGGAAACCCGTCCTCATTCCAGGTGCCATCCAATGTCCATTCATTACAGTTCATCATTGTTGAAGGTATGCAGTGATAGATGATTAAATGCATCCTGTGCCCCTAAACCATTGTAGTAGACTGTTGATATTAATTACAGTCCAAATTCATCCTTAAAATTATTTTTTTTTATGCCTTATTGTAGTATACTAAAAAAACTTGATGTACAAATCTTGATGTACAAAATTCTTTTTTTTTAAATCTTAATCATTAAATCTGCCACACCTGATACAGCCCATCAGGGGCCAAGCTCATACAGTAAGTAGAACCAGGATTGAAAAAGCGGACAATATTTGTATGATTTCTGCTAAGTTTCTAACCAATTATTTGTGTAGACCATATTTATTTATTTATTGATTTTTTATTGATTATTTAATGGCCCAGGAGTACAGTATATATACAATAATTAAAGTAATACACTATTTTATCTACCAACGTACTGCTCAACTTGTATTTTTTAACATGGTTTACTAAACACTTCATCACACTACACAATTTTAGAGATTCTTGAAAGAGCAAATTATTGCTATTTACCAGATAGCAAATGGGAGGAGGTACTATAAGGAATCCCACATGAATCACTGGAGACCACATCTAGATAGTAATTCAATTCAATTGAGTTAAATAACTTTCTAATTTATTTTTACCTTAACTTTAACCCTTTTTCAATTTATTCTTTTTGATTTTTAGTATGTGCTTTTGGCTGGGCATGGCAAGTTTTCAGACACTGATTCCCTGAAAACCACATGCCTGGCAACATGGTGAATTACAGAAGAAATGAAGAATTACATAGAAATGAATGGAATTTGTAATCAACTGCACAATTCAGTTTCTAACCCCCTTTAGTATCTTTAAGTATATATTGTATATGCATGTTACAATGGTCAGCATGGGTACACTACTTTTGAACATAAGACAACATTAAAAATATATATATTTATTGAACCAAAGCATTGATAACAGTAACACATCACACATACAAGTCCCTGCTAAGAGGTTTTGGGATATACAGTGTTTCAATCTTCAGGAGAGCCTTACTACATCTGTGTGAGCTCAAATGTTCTGGTCATTCACAAAAATGGTGTAAATGTGCAGTATAGGCAGACATGAGAAATGTCAGTTGTGTAAAGTATTTGTATTTTGTTACTGTACATAATAAATTGTTTGGCTACTTTCAAATTTTACTATCAAAGGTAGAAGCAACCTTTACTCTCTACTCAAATACATTTATGATTTCATGTACTTTTTTACTCTACTATATTTTAATTGACAATGACCATATCATTAACTAATTACAATTTGCACCTCTGATAAAGATGTCATCACAAACCCAACACTCCCCTACCCACATTTGCTGCCTGTGACTTTAGAGCACTGCTGGCTTAATTTTTTGTCCAAAAAAGCTTTAATAAATTCCAAAACCTTTAAAAACCAGCTTTTGTTAAATTTTAATAAAAAATATTGTTCCTCTCTGAGACTGAGCAGTGCATCACATCACACTCAGTGCTGAATATTGGGTTTTACGTTATCTAAAATGATTTACTTTCATTTTATTTGTCATTTAAATAGTAATGGCTCTTCTACTTTGTGACGTGATACTGTAATTTAATCCGTTAAATAAAGATCTCTTTTTAGGTCCCCTGGTGGTCTAGTGGATAGGACGCGGCGCTCTCACCGCTACGGCCCGGGTTCGATCCCCGGTCAGGGAACCAACCCCAGTCATTAGGGTTGCACAAGCCTTAGTGCCGGTCCCAAGCCCGGATAAATGGGGAGGGTTGCGTTAGGAAGGGCATCCAGCGTAAAAACATGTGCCAAATCAAACATGCGGATGGTCCGCTGTGGCGACCCCTAATGGGAGAGGCCGAAAGAAAGTTTAAATAAAGATCCCTTTTTGAAAAACTGTAGCTTTACTACCTTGTCTTATTTTTGACCGACTTGTTTGATTTTTGTTTCATTCTGGCATGTTGAAGAGGCTTCGATCTTCGTGAATGCGGTATTGAGGTGTACAATTTGATTTGTATTTTAGGAAATAAAACCTCACAAATCATTTTTGGTTTTTCACTAACATGTCTTGGTGTCAAGGATAAGTGCATCTTTGAGCCTACGTTCAATGAGTCAAATAATCAGGTACCGTTTATATCAGACACTTTTACTCAAGTCATATTGGAACTGGTTACTTTTAACTAGTAATGGAGTAAGTTTTTGCAGTAAGGGATCTATATTTTCACTCGTGTGATTTTCAGGTACTATTTTGCACCTCTGGAAAATGTCTAATGTGTTGCCAAACAGTAATGGACAAAAGTGCATGGACGCCACACCATAAGACTGGTGAGTGCTTTTTAAACACGGCATTCCACATTTTATTTCCATTTACTGTTATAATAACCTTCATTCTTCTGGGTGTGACTTCTTTTTTGTGGGGATGTTCAATAGCATAGATTTTGGCGTGTGCTTGTGGAGATTTGTGCTCATTCAGCGACAAGGATGTTAATGAAGTCAGGTACTGATGTAGGCGAGGTGATGAGGCTGGGGGTTCAGTCAGCATTCACATTCATCCCAAAGGTGTTCAGTTGGGTTGAAGTTCAAGTTCTACAGCAGGAGATCTTTTATTCCAACCCATGTCTTCAAGGAGCTGGCTTTGTACATTATACAATTTTGTACATTGTACATTGTAAAATATAATGCTACAACTTCCAAAGATGTCAGATACAATTGTGTCTCAAACTTGGTGGGAACAGTTTGGGGAAGAACCACATACTGAAAGGAAAACTTGTGTCAATATAGTGTATATTACAAGTATATATACTTTAGCAGTATTTTCAAATTTTGTGGTAAACTTTTGCTTTACTACATTTAAAAAAATCATGCTGTTCCACTCTACTGTAAAGTAAATAGATAAATTGCATTCATACATAAAGTGATTGTATAAATAATGCACCTGTTTGTAAAATAAAGCTGTATTTTTTTCTATACATTTTTTTATGTAAACCAGTGAAGACTAACTGGTTTTATGGTAACCAGTGTAGACCTTTCCTGTCATTAATGCAATTTGTTTTAAACATGAAATTATTTGACACTCAAATATCAAAGTCCAGGAGAACAATGATCCCTTTGATGGAAATCGCATAAAATCACGTCACAGGTTCACAGCCAAGGAACATTGTGAAATTACTGGTTATCACACCACCAGCATTTAAGAAGAATAACTGGTTTAATTGGTTACAAGTGCTATACAAAATTGCTTCCAGGTAGAGCCTCATCTGTTTAAATGATTAACTCAGAATTTGAGAACTCTAAATGAGAACTATGGCTGGAGTGTACAGGCTTTGAGGAAAGTGTGTAGCATGCACTGCGCAGCAGTTTCTCCAAGTTCATCTTTCAAGTCTAAATGTCTGTCTGCTTCTACTGACATCTTATTAAATATTTTTGGTCAAATATAGAGTCAAAAGTTGGCCAAATGTATATGGCCAAAAGGTTGTGCACACCGAACCATCACACTTATACCATGCTGCATGAAAGTTTGTGAACCCTTTAGAATTTTTTTATATTTTGATATTTGTGACCTGGCGGCTTATTATACATCTTGGTTTTTGGAGTTATGTTTCTTGGTCAACCATTTCTGAGGAGGGTAGCAATGGTTTTAAATTTCCTTAATTTTTAGTACACAATCACACTCTGCAGTACAAATTCTTTAGCGATGGTTTTGTAACCTGTTTTCCTGAGGTCCTCAGATGTGTCGTTTGTTCGTGCCATGATACACTTTTAAAAAAAAAAACAATATTGTGAAGAACAGATTTTGATCAATCGCTGATCTTAAAATTTAACATGAAAGCAGATGGTCTCTTTTTGACCTTCAAATTAACTACTACTACTACTACTACTAGTAGTAATTTGTAATATTGTAATATTGTTGTAATTTTAGATAATTTTTCTCAATAAATAAATGACTAAGTAAAATATTTTTGTCTTATTTGTTCAATTGGGTTCACATTGTCTACTTTATTAGGCTTGTGTAAATTCTGATAATGTTTTGGGTCATATCTATGCAGAAATCCGTACAGTTCTTAAGAGTGCACAAAGCACTACTCAATAATAAGTTTTCTATTTACAAGCAGTTTCCACAACTTTGAAAGTACACATATTTAAAGTGTTCCTCTTTTCCTGGAACTAAGAGGCCTAAACAATGCATTATATTTTTCCTGTGTACACAAGCAAGCTCCATGGTGTGTTAACATTGGAATGGAAGAACTCAAATGTCCTTCAAAGATCCCTGACCCTCAACCCCACTGACACCTTTGGGATGAACTCGAGCATTAAACACACCCCAGACCTTCACACTTAATCAGTACCTGATCTCACTAATGCTCTTGTAGTCGAACATTGATTAATCCCTATAGCCATGCTCCAAAGTCTACTGAAAAGACTTTTCCGAAGAGTAGAGATTATAGGAAACGGTACTAAATATAGAACAATATGTTCATGTGCATTTTTTTTTATCTCAACCCTTTTTGCCCTTCAATTCCTTTTTGTAGCTTGCGAACCCTCTTCTTATTTTTGATGCTGTTTCTCCATCATTGAACATTTAAATGCTCTGGCCTGGACCAGTTTGTGTTGAATCTATAATGATCTCAGATATTGAGCTAATTTATGAATTGCTCAGGAGATCCTGGTTTCACAACTCCAACTGACTGTATACAGTAGCACCATAGAAAGGACAAATACTCATAATCACACACTCCGGCGCTCATGGTATTTCTCACTCTCTGGTGTTTTCATGATTTATAATCACACTCTTGTTGTCACCCAAATGAAGATGGGTTCCACTTTTAAGTCTGATTTCTTTCAAGGTTTCTTACTTATTACATTTAAGGGGGGTTTTCCTTGCCACAGTCGCCCCAGGCTTGCTCATCGAGGATAAATACACATCAATTTAAATATAAGTGAATTTTGTTATATAATTCTTATAATAAGTAAAGCTGCTTTGAGTCAATGTCCATCGATAAAAGTGATATAGAAAAAAACTTGAATCCAATTGATTTCCATTCTGCCTCATGTTTTGGATATGTCTGCATATTACATTTATGGCATTTGGCAGATGTGCTTATCCAGAGCAACTTACAGCACAGTTATACAGCTGAGTGATTAGAGTTAAGGGCCTTGTTAATGGGCCTAGCATGGGATTTGAACCTGTGTCCTTCTGATCAGAAGACCAACATTTTATCCACTGAGCTACCACTTCACTTGGTGTCCAGTGTCTGTCTGTTTTACATGACCAACATTATTACAAGATTTCTATTCATTCCTAACCCATATAGAACTAACTTAGCAATATTCCAGATTCTGATATAAAATACAGTATAAACACACTCCAGCTAGGTCTGAACACCAGGTTTCTTGGTAGGTGGGACACCTTATAGTTGGCATGAGAAGTACAACAATAGCCCTTGGTGTTTATTTATGTTAGTCTATAACATTAGGTCAGCCAATTCCACAGGTACCTTTAGGCTACTCCAAGGTGAATTAGGAAAATCAATTTGAACTAGAATATGCTTTTCTTGAAAATGCTTTCTTGTATATTGTTTATATGTTAGGCAGAGCTGTGTGGTCCATCCAGAGTCCATAGAGTTGTTTTTATAAATATATGTAAATGTTGAATCAACTTCTTGAGGGTTTAGGGAACTGTCAGTCAGTAAGAGTAATACCGAGACATGCTGAAGCAAACTCCTGCCGAGGCTCTGTGGCTGCCAAATTATTAAAGCTGATATGACCTGATTTCTGGATTGAGTTTTTGAGATTTATCATCCTAGTAAAAGAAGAGGTTATTCAGAATGTGTTTAAAAAAAAATAATTGATATGGATCCAGTCACAATAGTCTGAGCATGCCAGTAGCCTGGGGATGGTCGATCCCCTCAGGGCGCAGTGATCTCCAATTTTCGATAAATGCTTCATTCATTTCATTCTCTTTTGCAGCTCTCGTAAACATCCCTGGACACAAAAAAAACGGGAAGAAGTCCTTCCAAGTCAAAATTTTAAAGGGTGGAATGAATGGTGTATAAAAAGCCCAGAGGCAGTTTTTCCCTTCAAATGATTGTGTTTGAAAGTCACTGTATACTGGCTACACTGAGTGCTTCTTAGTAGAGACCTTTGAAATCCACACCAGTAAAATTTGCTGGGGTTTATCTGGGACAAAACCCAGGTAGCTCTTGAAGATGTCTGGCAAACGAATCGCTCGTTGCTCAAGATGCTCAGTGCTTCAAACAGTTTGGTATGAAATCGATAGATATCATGGTCACAAATTCCTAAATTACTTTTGAATGCCGTTTGAATGTAATGATTCAGTGAAACCCTACACCATTCCAACCAATCAAGGGAACACCCCAAAGTCATTGAAAAATGAAAATATTCGACTTAAACAGGTAGAATTTGGTGTTGTTCTTTCTTGGTTGGAATGAAAACCTGCACCCACTCCAGCCCTTTGTGGAAAAGATTGGACACCCCTGCTCTACACAATGTTACAAACCATTTTTTTTTAAATGGCACACTGTGTACAATGTTAATAAAAACAGAATGCAATGATTTCCAAATCTCATAAACCCATATTTTATTCACAACAGAACATAAAAAAACAACATGGCCATCCAATATTGATTTTCATCCATATCCCTTGTGCACAGAGTTTTCTCCAGATTCATTGGAACTTTTGATGATATTATGTACTGTACATGATGAGATATTCAACAGACTTGGCTCCTGCAGACTTTACTCGCTTCCCAAACATAATGATCCAGCTCAAAGGTCGCCGTTTTGACGTCATTGTTGATAGCCAACGCAAATCGCAGAAGGTGCTTGACACGCTTTGAAAATAAGACTTCCAGGACGTGTTCAGAAGTGGCAGGAATGTTGGGAGCGCTGTATTGCTGTGCATGGGAATTTTGAAGGTGATGGCTGTAAATGTAGATAGATAAAGTACTTTCTTGTTAACAGAGCTAATCTCGAAACTTTTTAATACCACCTCGTACACCTGTGCAAACAGATCTATGTGCTTTACATTAGACTCACAAATCATTTAGAAGCTAACAAATACACACGATTGGTCAGTTTCTGTGATTGACAGGAGAGACAGTTGGGCTCCTTCTACCAATAGAGCACTGCAAATTTTGACTCTCGGTTATGATTGGCTGTAGCATCGTCAGGATTCTTTCGAGCCAAAGTTTTTCCAACATTTTCATTCCCCACTGTTTTTACAAATAATGATAGCAGAGTTTTTAACTGTTTAGTCAAATGATGTCATTTGTTGCTCTCACACACACAAAATTCTAAAGAAATGAGCCACCATTTCATGGCCCTCAGTACACAACACCACTTACAGTGTCGGCTATTATGAGTGAAATGATTCATTGACTACAACGCAGCAGTGACTTCACTAAAACTGACTCTCTTGTCGGACTTTTTCTAAAATGGACTGGAAAGTTAAATAATGTCGCACCACTCTTTCAGCCCCATCCAATCAAAACAGCCTTTCGCTCCCGACAGCTCTGATCTAAATTCGCCCCACCTCTTTGTCTTCTGGAATCTAAATTGACAAGATTTTTTTTTCCTTATAAGACTGAATCATCTTGTTTGCTTGACAGACCTTTCATAAATGAATAACAGAATTAAGTAAGTCGGAGTGCTAATATTTACATAGAAAAGTTTGCTATGGAACTTCAGGAACGGCATGTAACAAGGGACTTTTTCTGTCATATAAACATTACAGTACAGTGAAAGTCTTTCCTCGTGTATCCCAGCGATGTTAGGAAGCTGGGGTCAGAGCACAGGGTCACCCATGATATGGCAGATGCTTAAGGGCCCAAAAGGGGCAGTTTAACAATACTGGGGCTGGAACCCTCGACCTTCCATTAAACCAATGGCAATACTATTCAATCTTCTGGATTTGAAACAAAGACTTTGCACTGCCTACCATAGTAGTACCTAAAATACTGTATAATACAGCATGGAGATGCCTTGCAGAGGCACATCAAGTAAGTTCTTCTTGCATAGCAATGACAGCTGTCAGATCTCTACATACTGTGAATTTATGCTTAATACAGTGGTACCCAGAGGTGGGAAGTAACGAAGTACAAATACTTCGTTACTGTACTTAAGTAGATTTTTTTGGTATCAGTACTTTACTCCACTATTTATTTTTCAGACAACTTTTTTACTTTTACTCATTACATTTTTACAAAAATATCTGTACTTTCTACTTCTTACATTTTCAAAACAGACTCGCTA
>JAAIIK010000196.1:1258468-1272226 GCA_014706435.1 Silurus glanis | reverse complement strand
CTGTACTTCTACTTAAGTAAAGGATGTGTGTACTTTTGCCACCTCTGGTGGTACCTCGACATACGAGTGCCCTAACATACGAGTTTTTTGAGATACGAGTGCGCCCCGCGCCTCAGTCAGTGTTGCTGTTTCGTCTCGATACGCACGCACACAAACAAAGGTTTGAATGTGCGCGCGCACTAACACGTGGCTGTGACGAATCTCGAGATGAATCAGCAACACTGGCCTCAGTCAGTGTGCTTGTTTGCCTCGCTGTCGAAGCATCTTTGATAAGTTGTGCTCGCGTTTTGTGCTTTTTGTACATTTACAGTACTTTATCACATTTCTTTTTATAACCAGGGGTCCGAAGAAAGTGAGTGGAAAGGTCAGTGCTCAGAAGAAGATGATGTCTATTGAATTAAAGCGTGAAATCATAGGAAAACATGAGCAAGGTGTGCGAGTGATTGACTTGGCGAGGCAGTACGGGCGTAGTACTTCAATGATATGTACTACGCTTAACCAGTTTATTTCTTTACATTCTCTTTTATTATGTTTTTATACAATATTTGTCATTTATAAATACATTTTTCTTATTCAAAAACACGTAACAAAAACAACTGGGGTGGCATTTTGGGGGCTGGAACGGATTAATGGCATTTCAATTCATTTCAATGGGGAAATTTGCTTTGAAATACGAGCAAATTGACATACGAGCAAGGTTACGGAACGAATTAAACTCGTATGTCGAGGTACCACTGTATACATTTTCAGCATTTGCTTTTATCCAGAGTGACTTACATTTATCTCATTTATACATCTGACCAGCTATGGGGTTAAAGATTTGCTCAGGGGCCCAGGAGTGGCAGCTTGGTGTGGCTGGGTTTTGAACTCAAGACCTTTGGATCTAAAGTTCAATACCTTAACAATTAAGCTACCACCTCCCCATATCCAAAGACAAAAAAGTGTATGTGAAGCCTTTGAACTTTGCCGGTATTGACAAAATATTTAATGTCCAATTAGCCTACACAAGGTTAATTAAATAAATAAATAAATAAATAATAATAATAACGATTATTATTATTTTTTATATTGTTCTTATTACACAGGTCTACAAGGAGAAATCCTCAGAAATGAAGCAAAATTTCACCAGAATTGGGTCACTATTAAAAAAATAAATTTGAGTGTTAATTGGCTCCAGTTTTCAAGATACAGCTTCAGGTCAAAATTGCATCAAAATAATACAAAATTAGAAGGGGGTGTGTGATTATACTACCTAACATTTTTTTGATGTGATATAGCAATGAGAATGGTGCTACACCAATCATTATAGATTTATCTTTTTATTGATACCAATAACATTACTTTCCATTCATTTATTGTTTTTCTTTTCCCATGTAACTTTTTTAATGCTTTTGAAATATAATGTGAATATCAGATAAGCAGAGAACACAAGCTTTAACATCAGATTAAACGAAAAGTCTTTATTTGGTATCTAAACTGCGCTTTTTGGCTTGTCTCTTGTAAACTGCAGTAGAATCATCCCTGGAGAGATTCCAGCAGCAATTGCATGAACGGACTCTATTTCACCTGGTATCTTTTCTCCATGCCTGCAATATCCTGGTGGAATCTCTCCACATGCTCAACACTCACTGCCTCACGGTTCAAAGGGAAATAGTGTAAGAAGTGAACTTTCAATGACACGTTCGTACCAAGTGCTCAGTAGGACCTAAGCAAATTTTCCACAGGTTTTTCACAGTCATCTTCTTCCCAAGAAACTCGGTTGCCACAGACTTGAAAGCTTCCCAATTTGGAATTGCTGTTCTTGACCTCCCAGCCTTAATCCTTGATCTCACCTGGTTCAACAAGCCATCTAACCATTACCTTTGCATACTGTCACTTTAATAACTGTGCTGATACCCGAGTCTGACCTGTAGTTTATTGTCTTCAAAGGAGAGTAACATTTTAAAAAAAAAGCTCTTGTCAATGTCATTACATGGCTACTGACGCTAGAAGGCATCCCAATTCCGAATTCATGATTCCCACATTTTGCACAGCTTTAAAATAATGTTGCAGATGGATGCTGTGTTACAGCATAAGCTTCTTTTTTTGTAAGTTCATAGTGGTTAACTAGGAATGTGAAATTGTTTTCTCAAATCACAGAGAGTGTGAGGAAAATGAAGGACTTTTCCTGTGGGTTATGAGAGCCAAGCTACTCCAAGCATACACTTATTCATATAAAGAATTTCACTGATTAATCAAATTAGATATAGAAAGAGGCAGGAGGAATTTGGCATAGGAATATAGACTGTAAAATTCACTGTGTTTGTATGCAAATGTATGCATTTCAACTTCTTATGATGGTTGCTTGGGGATGTGGAAGCTCAATGGTTAAGGTTCTGGGTTTCGATCAGTATGTTAGCCGTTAAGGCTGCAGTACAACCAAGCTGCCATTGTTAAGCCCTTGAGCAAGGCCCTTAACCCTGTCTACTTCAGGGACCTGGCATCATGGTTAATCCTGTACTCTGACCCTAACTTCCTAATCACCTGGGATATGCGAAGAAAGTATTTCTCTGTGCTGTAATGTACATGTGACAAGTATATATGCTTTTAATATATTGTGTTATTCATAGTGCTATCTGTAAAAGGACAGTTTATAGCTAAGTAGGCTTTTTTTAGGATAACGCCTGCCAGCTATGATCATAGTCACCATTAGCCTCACTAAAACAAATGACGAAGGAATAAATGTCAAAGCTAAATTGGTTACAGAGTGTAGTGGAAAGATTGTCCTTTTTAATTAAAATATGTGGTTATGATAAGGCCAGCACTCTGTTCTGTTTTCCAAACATTTACCCAAAATGCTTGTAAAAACGTATATTACATTTATGCCATTTGGCAGAGGCCTTTAGTCATTGTTTGAAGATTGTTAGTGACTCAGCTGTTCAGACGTCAAAAGGAAGTTAATTCCATCACCTATGTGCCAGAACAAAGAAAAGTCTTCATTCATAGCTTCCTTGTATCCTGGGTAGGGATGGGCTGCGATAATGCTCTCTTTAATTTGGTGCAAAAAGACATTATGTGAAAAGATGTTGAAAATTTCAAGTTATTTTATTATTCCTGAACCTGACCACTGCTGTTTACTAGTAGTGTAACCGTACATAAAATTCACAGTTCAGTACGTACCTCGGTTTTTAACTCACGGTTAAGTTCAATTTCAGTAGAGTTAGGGGGAAGGAATGCAAAACATAAAATTGCTTGTCATTTTTTATTAACACAGTTTATTATTATCAAGATTTGTGAACAACAGTTTGCATTTTTAAAACGATCTTAAATAAAAAGCCAGCTTGGTTATAAAATATTATTTTATATATTATTTCATATTTTATAATATTTTATAAAAAAAAATAGAATATATTAAAATTAATTAGAATAACTCAAATTAATGTAATACACTTTTATTATGTTTATTCAATTCAGTAATTGAGTAAATTGGCACAAATTAATCTGATTCGACAAAATTCAATAAATGGAAAATAGTTTGTATTTGTTAGACCCTATGTGTTACATTTAATATTTATTATTCTAAAGACACAGTAGCTCACAAAAGTGAGTGCACCCCTTACATTTCAGCAACCATTTTAGTATATCTTCTTAAAGGACAATACTATAGAATTGAAACTTGGATATATTTTAGAGTAGTCAATGTGCAGCTTGTATAGCAGTACAGATTTACAGTCCTCTGAAAATAACTCAACATACAGCCATTATTTTCTAAATAACTGGCAACAAAAGTGAGTACACCCTAAGTGAACATGTCAAAACTGTGTCCAAAGTGTCAATATTTAGTTTGAGCATTATTGTTATCCAGCACTGCCTTAATCCTCCTGGGCATGAAATTCACCAGAGCTGCACAGGTTGTTGCTGGGATACTCTTGCTGGGAGCTGCTGAAGGTTAGACACATGGCGCTTACTGTAGGATTATTAATATTGAGATTTACATTTTAAAAGTGATGTGGTGTCCCAAAAGAATGCTAGTACTAACTAAAGACATATTTTATAAGGAATGTTGCGTTCGCTTGAGTCTCAGGCAGTAGAGTTGCAGGTGGAGCTGGGAGACATAGTAAATACAGCGCATTGCTTGGGGTCGATCGCATGAATTGTTTGTAAAGGTTTCATTATATTACTAATCAATATTACTTCTAGATCTCTGTTAACACAGAAGTACACCATCCAGGCATATCAATATGACGTTATAACATTATGATTGTTAAGTGAATAACAAAAATTTCTTCATCGTGGGACTTGATAAGAGCCAAATTGTGATGGCTAGACAACTGGGTCAGAGCATCTCCAAAACTGCAGCTCTTGTGGGCTGTTCAGTATTTATTGAAGTGTTTTCAAAGGAAGGAACAGTGGTGAACCGGCGATAGTGTCATGGGCGGCCAAGGCTCACTGATGCATGTGGGGAGCGAAGGCTGGCCCATGTGGTCCGATCCAACAGATGAACGGTCCAAAAAAAAAATGTTCCCTGTACCCATCGCTTTGTGATCAAACACTTGATGTCACCCAAATGAGGATGGGTTCCCCTTTTGAGTCTGGTTCCTCTCAAGGTTTCTTCCTCATAACATCTAAGGGAGTTTTTCCTTGCCACAGTTGCCAAGGCTGCTCATCAGGGACAAATGCACACCATTCACCCTGACTGTTGGTTTCTGTAAAGCTGCTTTGAGACAATGTCTGTTGTGAAAAGCACTATAGAAATAAACTTGACTTGACTTGACTTTGTGGGCAACATTAGTGCTTTAAACCTGTCTATGGTTACCCCAAGGTTGTGATGCAAAGGTGATAACAAAGAGTACATAGAGATCCCAAAGACCTGATTTGTTAATTGTTCACAAATATTCAAACATATATGCAATAAAAAGACTTGGCCAGCATGTTCATTACACTCCTGCTTGTTTAACGATGATTCATAATTTCCTTATAATCGCAAGTCTTCTTGAGAATGTTTATAAAATTGATGACTCTCCAGTAAACTAGTCGTGATGTTTCAGTACAGTTTTTCCATACTTGCAACAAGAATGTTTTATTTGTGTAATGTGTCATACATTACACAAATCAAGTACTAAAGTTCAAAAAAGTACTTATGGCAGTTTTTTCCACCACATATGAGAATGAGGATGAGAAGTCAGAAGGATTTCTTGAGTTAGTAACACTGAACAGATAAATGTGCTCGTGTTTTCTTAAGAACCCTGCGCATGACCGTATTCCTGCCTGTGAACTAAAATTAGATAAATCATCATAGAAGTTGCTTTCGAATCAGAAACGCAGGCATTCCGGCACAGCATTCCTGTAGTGAGGAAACATTTCTGTTTAATCCAGTTAGGTAGAATGTTATTCACCTTTTTATGAATCATTAGTAAACACGCCATGACTGACCTTTAAGAATGCTAGTTCTTGTTAACATTAACATATGATTAGGTATAAAATCATGATCATTATGAGTCATTGTTGTAATACGTATCATAACATTACCTTTTTCGCTTCTTTCACATTCTTTGAAATATAAGGCTCCATGGATATCAGGCTCACGTGACTCTTTGTAGGAATGCAACTGTGCAGCAAAGAGTTTAAATAGCAAGTAGGTTCTTTAAAAATGTTCTATCACAATGTTTTTGAAAACTATAACACCAAAGGGTGATGATATAAAGCTGACAGAAATCGGAATATTTCATAACTAAGTACCAGTGGTAGGCTGTCAGGGTCAGCAAGGCCTTCTCTGCTGGCCTAAACACCATCAGAATCCCTGAATTATGTTTTAATATATTATTGTTCAATAATATCTATTTAATTATTCCCAATAGTCAATTCTCTCCATTTCATAGCTTTCTCTCCGTTACGCTGCTACCAGGAATGTATACTTTTGTTTTTATCCAATCAGCTTTCAGCCATCATGTGTTGCCAGGGTCAAAGAAACCTGTCGTGATGTCTTCAGATTCATCACTGTAGTGTAAAATCCATGAGAATGAAGCTGATTTTTACTGATCAGATTTCAAGTTGGCAACACTGGGGCCATCTAACAGGCGGAAAAAATAAGGTCAGCATTTTCACGGCCTTTGATTGGATGGTCAGAGAGCGCACTAATCAAAGCTCACAAACAGCATTTGCAGCAAACTGCATGAGCTCAAATATATTCGTGTGTATTTAGTAAAGTTTTTTTCATTCCATAATAGCTGCCAGATTAGAAGAAATTGATTTGGTTGCATATATTCTTACAAGAACATTCTTACAAGGAAACCCATAATCCCAGATGTTTTCAAGGGTTAAGAACTCAAAAGGTACTACAAAAATGTAAAGAAAATGTAAGAATGCAGCTCTCCCTTATACTGCTTTTTTGTATAATATTTATAGTTTTTATCGGCATGGGATCATAATTATGGTATTATGAAGTGGATTGACTCAGGATTGTGGATTGACACAACTGAAGGTCTAGGCATGATATTTACGGCCAACCACTGCTAGATAAAGACAGAAAAAAGACAGGTGCTTAGGCAGTCTAATAAAGCAGATCATTCAAACTGTGAAACAATAAGGTGTTGAGATATGCATAGAGTCAGGCAATGAGCAAACAATAATACAAAGGCAAAGTAAGATTCAGAAATGTGAGACACAAAAGGTCAAATTATATGATGTGTTTTGTGTTGCTCAATTTCTATTTAATTAAACAGCTGATTTTCACAAGGACATGAGAAAACCCACTCACAATCCCAGCATTCACAAAAATACAGCACCAGCATATTACACCTAAAAGGTACTAAGTTGTCAGGTTGTACGCAGTATGTTTCACATTAGGCAGTGTGGTCACTCGAATAATGCTTATCTGAAAAGCTATTTTCACTTTCTTTCCCCCTCAGAGTGCATGAGGTCTTTCAGTAAATGATTGGCACCTTGAGTGTAATGCTGATCGTTTAGTTTACAGATGGAGGTAAAGGCCTGCTGACTCAACATGACATGTAATAGGCCAGCAGTCAAAATCAGCAACACTGCAAGGTTTTCAACTCGAACTAGTGGCTTAAGGGCAGGTATTATTCACCGTTGCCTGGAGTCTGATGATTGTGTGTATTTGTAAGGCCAGGGTTGAAGGGCTCATGCCAGCCAACAGCTCTGTCTGCTACTCAGCGTCTGTCTGCACCAGCACAAATAGTTCAAACTGCACTTGGCATAAGCCTTAGTGGAAACGAGATGGTGAAGATTTCGACCTGACAGTCCATCTAGTCGAGCATTGCAAACAGTCTGGGCTGTATCCCAGGTTTGGAAAAGGGTCTGCACTATGAATTCTTTGGTGCCCAATAAGATTTCAGAGTATGCATTTTACTGCCCTAAACTGCATACTAAAATATAAAAAATTGTATTAACTAAGTAACAAATTTATTACTGATATCTTGTGTTTGTTTATTAAATAGTGTCACATTCAATATGTCAGCCGAGATATGAACACAAGACATTAAACATGGCATGTATATAATTCAGGAGCCATTCTGAATTAGGATCAATGTAGTAATTATTTACTGAGTCTCGGTAGATACGGTTTTGGTTCCTTTGTACTGTAAACTTGATGATTTCCAACCTGATGTTTTACCTTAGTGCAGAAAATTTGCCAACTTTGGACTGAATGGGGAATTGTTCAAGCAAAGAAAGCAGCCTTTTTGCTAAAGGTTTAGGGGATACGCTGGATCCAGACAAGTGTAAGATCCAAAAAAAAAAGGGAGCTAGACCTCATCAACCCCCCCCACTCTTTTTAAGAAAGACACAAAGAAACTTTGTCTGTTCTTTCTATTTGCATTAACTGATTGTACAACTAATGCGTTAATGGAACTATATAGTAACAGGGACTTTGGGAAGGGTAAGGGTTTTCCTGTAACTGGCTTGGTGTTGGAAATACACTTACCGTAAGACCCTTTATGCCATACAAACGTCACTTACGCAGGCATATGCAGACTGTAATGATATGAACTGAATTCGTAGCATATTCGAATGGATTTTAAGACTCAGACTGAACCTTCTCAAGTCAAGTCAGCATCTGTCTACACTAGCACAAATAGCTTTTATTGTTATTTCAGCCATATACAGTATACAGTGAAATTAAACATTCCCTGTGGATCAAGTTGCTACATAAAACATCAATTTACACAATATAATGCAAAAACACAATACTAACTAGGACACTGCCAGAGATAAGAAGTTAAGTACAAATACTTCCTTACAATACTTAAGTGTATCATTTCCTGTGTATCACTTCCTACATGGTGTCTCATTTCCTGGCTATCATGCACCACAGACATAGGCTAGCTTACAAAGCTAACAACAAGCAACGCAGGAAGAAGCATGACTAGAGAAGCATGGCTAACGTAGATGAGACTGAGAACAGAGACATTCCCGTTCAGCTGATGTTCATCGTCTTTGCTCTGCTTGTGCATTTTCTCTTCTCTGCATTAGATAACAAAATTTGAAATTCTTTTGTAATAATATATTAATATGATGTGAGTTACCAGCGTGACACTAAAACAGTTAGTAGAAATAGGCACGTTTTACTTAAGTACATGTCAGAGCCCAAACTTCTTTACTTTAACTTGAGTGAAAAAGTGGTTAGTAACTTTTACCAGAGACATTTAAAACACGTGTATCTGTTCTTCTAAGACTGGTACAGTGAATGTATAATAGTGCAAGTGAATTTGTTAATTTAAGTGTGTGTGTGTGTGTGTGTGTGTGTGTGTGTGTGTGTGTGTGTGTGTATGTGTAGTCCAATGGGGTGGTGAGACCTTTTTTCAGACAGCAGTTCTGGATGCGTTATGAACCTGTATATTATGGTGTGACCCCAAACAGGAGCATCTGAAAAAAGAAGACATTGTTTACAAATTATCCCCAATAGTATTTCATTTTTAAATAAATATTGAAGATCAACTAAGAACTAATTTCTCTTTAGAAATGTCAGAAATATTTTATTAGTTTGAAATATTCATTAAAAAAAACATTATAATCAAAGTTTTCTCACTTGAAGATCATTTTCTTATTTTGGTCCGGTTGCCAGTAACAGGCTGCAAAATGTGCATGAACAACTGTAAAACATATTTACAGCAAACTATTATAATATCATACATTTAATCAATTTTACCTATGAATTCACTGTATTTTAAAATTGAATCTGTTTAACTAGTTGGCTGCTGGCTTAGTAAATAAGGCTAATATTTGCTACACAAAAGTTTGTGTGTTCAAATCCAAGTCGTTTCCTGCATCAGCCAAATGCATTGTATTTATTGCATTTAATACTGTTTACTATATTACACTATATTACTGCAAATATGATTTATAGTTCAAAATTACTGTAAATGGTCAGTAATGTAAAATATTAGGGATGTAACAATGCACCCTGAGCCAAAAATCGATGATAATATGTGATGATTTAAGTTGGGGAAATGTTAAATGAATCACGGTACACATTTTGAACCACTTTACAGGCTGCTTTACAGGCACAATAGCAGCAAGCAAATTGTAGCATTTAACATTAGCAAACATGGGAGCAAAAAGTGCAGCTCTTGATGATGAGAATGCTCCATCCTTATTTAAAATGGAGGTATAGAGGCATTTTAGCATTCCAAAGGCTTTAAATGAAAACAATGTGGTGGTAACAGACAAAACAAAAACTGTGTTGATACTGCAAGATGATGTTAATATACACCAGTGATGGGCTGTGCATTTTACACCTCATCATTATGATGCTACGGCTATAGAAACCAATATTATACAGAAATGCAGTATAACAGCGCTCCATCACAAATAAGTATTTAATACAGCAAGGATGAATGGTATTACTAAAGGAAGAAACCCAATAAACACAATTAATCACAGCTGCAACAGCAACATCTCTAGCAGAATATCAATATTAACCTCATAACATAACATCGTGTTATGAAAATTCTACAGGAAAGAAAACGCAAAAGTACAAAAAGCTTAATTGGTTGAAACTGTGCAGCAAAAAAAAATTAAATTTGACAAATAAATAATAATAATTTAATACCTATAAAATATTCAATATTTTTTCTAGTGTGGCTCAGGTCAAGAGTAGTAATTTGAACTGCTCAAATTTACTAACATGTATTTTACATTTATATATGGGGAATTTATACATTTTAAATATATATTTGTTTCTGTAAAGTGGTCCATGCTTAAAATCGCTATACAAATAAAATTTAATTCAACTGTACTAATGTAGCCTTGAGTCTAATCTTACATCACTGGAGCAAGGGCATGACTCATCCCTGTACATCATTTATAAAAAAAGACAGTGGCAGGCCGTGCATTTGATACCTGGGCCTTCAGTGAGGCCTGACTTAATCCACCTCTTAAAACCACCACTGTTATGTTGTAATTATAAAAAACAACAATACTATACAAAAACGCAGTATAACAACGTGTGGCATTACAGAGAGAGAGGCAATTTACATATGGAGGGTGAATACCATTTTACTAAAGAAAGAAACCCAGTTAAGACTCCAAACCTCTACACTACCATCGCAACTGTGCCACCTACATCATCTGGAGCAGTTCAGAATCAATATTTGTCTAATAACATAACATAAACATAAACAAATTTTAATAAAATACAACCTACTCACCAGAGATGCAGACTCATAATTTGCAGCGCTCCTCAGAGGCTGTAATCCAGTGGTACCGCTTGCATTCACTGGCCTGGAAGTGGTGAACAAACGCTTTCCCAGGCTGAGACACGCTAGCTAGCTTCGGGGTTGGCCGACCTCCTCACGATGTCTAGCTTTTCCTGAAAATGTGTTTTTAAGTATGTCCAAGACCAAATCAATTTCTCTTCCTCTGTAGGCATAAAAAAGTCTAACTCAGATGTATTAATGTGTGCAGAGCGCAACAGACGTGTTTTGCAGTCAAACTTGGCTGTAACAGTTTCTTTCTGACCAACCAATCAGAGGACGGAAAAATGCTGACGATATTCTGGGCCAGCTAGCTGCCCTGTGAGGCAAACTTAAAATCTGATTGGTTAAAGAAACAGACCCATTGATAATAGAGACTAAGGTAAAAAGTCCAGCAGTACTGACTTTGAAAGCCCTGGGCAGATTAGATTATCATGGCAGCACATAGAGGCTAAAATCTGATTGGACAAAAAATCTAACATACACATACACGTAAACTGTTGGGAATAAATTAATACAATTTCATGGAACCAATATTAGAATTTAGGTTGTAAATGTAGGTCAGTGCTTCTGATCCACCACTGATTAAAATACCTTTTTTTGAAACTCTATGGATTTTGTAATTTTTTTATATTCATATCTGAAAGCATATATGTACACTATATTTCCAAAAGTATTGGGTCACCTGACCTATACTGCTATATATGGATCTTTTCCAAACTGTTACCACAAAGCCTTTTGCATTTTGCATTCACTTTAACTTGGAAACCCAAACCGGTTTCAGCATGGCAATGCCCCTGTGCACAAAGTGAGCTCCTTGAAGATATGCTTTACATGCTTTGAAGAGAAAGATCATGAGTGGCCTTCTATAGAGCTCTGATCTCATCCCTACTGAACACCTTTGGGATGAATGTGGACGCTGACTGCACCCCAGGCCTCCTCACCTACATCAGTACCTGCCTTTCGTAATACCCTTATGGCTGATGAACACTTCAACATCTAGTGAAACATCTTCCCAGAAGAGTGGAGGGAATCATAGGAGCAAACTGGGACTAAATGTGGAATGCAATGCTCAAAAATCACATACCGTTCTTATGACCAGGTGACCCAATACTTTTAGAAATATAGTGTATATTGTATTGCCTTACTGCGAGTCCTATGTTTTGCTGATATATGATTGGGGTCTACTTCTGTGAAAGCCTACAATCAAAGCAGTGATACTATTTTTTAAATTTTGGATCAGCTGTTTCTCCTCATTATCATATGTACCCTAAATATATATTATTTACCCTTGACTATAATTATACCTATATTTAGGCCCACACATAGGGGAGTACTTGTGGGTGGCATGTTTACAGTAAGTGGAGGTTAAGGGAGAGATGCATACCCTTTAGTGGATGTTTTGCAGTAATGTAATGCTGGTATATAGGAGCTGATATTTGCGCTAGAAATCAACCAGAATGACAAGACAAAAAAAGGACAGAAAAGAGTTTTCAAAGTGTACAAAGGATCGAGAAAACATTTGCAAGTCTTCTCCGGTGTCCATAGGCTGGATAGTTGAAACAGTTTGTAGGATGTTTTTTGTCATTTTATAGGAGTTTTGAAAGACGATAGACAGCTAAACCAAAGTGCTTTAACAGTTCTGTTGTTTATTTCTTTTCGCTTCACATTTACATGAGCTGTGACAGCAAACCAGAGCTTCAACCAGATCACAACGTCTCCTCCTAAGATGCTCTAAATCTAGACTCTAGACTTTTTTTTTTCTCCTCCCACAAAAAAAAAATGTTTGTCAGATGATAAAAGCATTAAATATTAAGACGAAAGGCTGCTCTGTGACCATGTTCTGGGAGCTGTTCTCCTGCAGGAGAAGTGTGTGGGTTGGCACTGACACACGTAAATGAGCAACATAAAAGTAGGCCTTAAGCAGCACTGCACTGGAAAACTCATTACGAGAGAGACAAGGAAAAACGGCATGCATCTGGAGAGCTGTAATATCAGCCCAGTCCACTGACCTCCAACACCAAAAAGCTCGGGGCTCAAGTTTCATTGAATCTGGGCACTGGTTCTAAAGTAAAAAAAAAAAAAAAAGACCTGTAGAATTCAAGAGTTGTTATCAGTTTAGCCTTCTTTAACTACATACATAATAATCATCATGCACACGGGTAAGTGTTGAGTTTTTAGGTAAAAAAAAAAAAAACTGAACTGGTAACAGAGGTGTTACAACCACGATAACTGCTATAGTAGTTATAGTAATACATAATGCTGTAGTGTAGATGATCCAGATCTCTGCTAATGTAGTGCATGCATATATGCATGAGTAAAAGGGGGGAAAAAATTCAAGAAAAAGATCAGTTCTCTGACTCAGCTCTTAACCTCAGCTGCATCTTATACATAAAAAAATTACTACTCTGCTGTAAATGGAAAATAAAGAATAATAACTCCCTGTTTTGTGTTTATGTGTGTTTAATAATGTTTTGTAATACTCTGTAAAAAAAAAAAATAATAATAAAAAATAGAAGAAAAAAAAAACTTTTGCCAATATATATTTTTTTATTGTCTTGCCAGAGAAAGCGCACCGAGGTTTGAGGTGATATTGGAAAACCTTTGCGGCTATACTGGCTCATCTACGAACTTTTCTGATTAACTTGAGCTGCTGCTCTTACACACTGTTCTCGTAATGTTGTAATGATGTCACTTATATTATGCCATTAATTGCTCACAGTGGCAACAAAACACAACACACACACAAAGAGCTAGTATCACTTATACGAGTTTCTTGTCAGACAGTAAGGAGCCCCTGGTCCTCAGGCACATTAATGCGGTTGCTGGGTAGATAAAAGCAGACTGGCCATGTTGCGTCTGTCAATAAGTGAAGCAAAGTGAATTGGTGAAACTTCCCAGAGCTGTCTGACGTTGTAGCGCACCTCTCCTCATCCCTGCTGGCAGACAGATGGAGAGAATGTGGCCCAGGCCTGAGCTGTTTTACCCATCACAATGTACTGAAAAATAGATAGATAGATAGATAGATAGATAGATAGATAGATAGATAGATAGATAGATAGATAGA
>JAAIIK010000196.1:1203867-1258458 GCA_014706435.1 Silurus glanis | reverse complement strand
AGATAGATAGATAGATAGATAGATAGATAGATAGATAGATAGATAGAGACACATACAAATAGATAGACACAGATAAGTGGACAGACAGACAGACAGACAGACAGACAGACAGACAGACAGACAGACAGATAGATAGATAGATAGATAGATAGATAGATAGATAGATAGATAGATAGATAGATAGATAGATAGATAGATAGATAGATTCTCAAAACAATCAGCACCACAAAATGGATCTCATGCAAAAGTCTGTACTATATACTTGCGTGAATTTCATTGCCATCAGAATAACAAGTCGTTTTGTCATTGTTCACCAACAAAATAGACAAAATGTTTAGTCATGTTGTCAGAATTACAGGACACGTTTTCAGTTTTTTCTGATGTAAACTAGGATTTGGATTACATCGATTGAAAATGCAAAAGAATGAATTTCTTCTCTACGGCATTTAAAAATGTCAACAGCACAAATGTATACATTACTGTATGTACTCTATATTGATTGCAAAACACCGGACAGGATTGACACGTTTACTGTACTGTAATAGTGTCCATTCATTTCCTTGTTGTTCATCCATTTTCAGAAATTGTAATTCGATGTTTTGCTTTGTCTGTATCTGCTCACCAATTGAAGGTTCACGAGATTCACCTTTTACCCATTTTAGTGAACTTGTTGATCATTAGTCGATCTTGATGCCGTACACTCGCCTTCATTAGTGACATTCAAGATTCATCTGCACAATTTATCAATACAAGACACATTTACAAAAAAATGTTTTTTATAAAAATATGAATACAGATGATGACAACTGGTTTAACCATTTTGCATTCAATGACTTGGTGTTTTGGAGGTTTAGACTAGTCGGGTGAAACCAGTATAATATATTATGATCAACATGACAAACAATTGATAAACAGCAGACACTTGTACACAATCGATTAAACGAATGTACCAAAGCATTCGCAATTTGTTCAAAGCAATGAGAAATGGTTTTAGGATGTGCACAAGTTCATGAGATGGAGGTTGAATAAGTAGTTTTGAGAATTTAATTTCTGATCTGAACAATGCTCCTGAGAAAACTGAGAACTGAGAAAAACTCTGAAACTCAATCTAAAAGAAAAAAGAATATAAATAGGAATTTCGTTCTACTGTGTTTGCAAATACACTCAAATGAAAGGAAAGCTTTCCGGTGCTCTGTTCTGCTGTTGGTTTGTTTCACTGCAAATCAGTGCAAAGTTCTTCTGTCAATGTCCACACAAGCACAAGGACACATGGAAAGATTTGTTGAAATAGAAATGGTGTAAATCATATTCTTTGGCTGTTACCATTTTGGATCATCATCAAAAACCAGTTTGAGGGAATCCTTTTATAAGGAATAGTCTCCATCCTTGACTACAGTTCCAGAAACGTGTAAAATTTCCGACAAAACACCCTCAAGCTGTTCTGTCTGCTTGTAATGGCCCATCACAACACCTTATGTTGATTTGTTCTTTTGTTCAGTGTAATTCTTTCCACAAAAAAATTCCTCTGAGGATTTCCAGCACTTTTCCAAAATTAAACGTGTTTCTGCAAACCAGAATGTTACGACCATCAATTACACAAGCTGAAAGACCTATTAGCGTTCAGACATCATGAGTCAAGATTCAAAACAGCACCTGGATCGAGTCAAACACATCTCGTGGTCTAAATTTTAACACGTTTATTCAGCTGAGCTACATTTGAGCTGACAAAATTGCGTAAAAATCTTAATACATGAAAGCACACGAATGAACATTGCATACCCGGAAGTTTACACTTTCTTTGTTTGTGCAATAATAGACACTTCAAGGTTTAAATATAGCTAACATCATTGCCTGAAATCTTTCTGCTCGGAAAATGAACTTTTCTGAACTTCTGACATGTTTATACCAATTATATTATTATAGTCAAAATACACTCTGGACAAAGGTTTGTAGACACCATACTATAACATTGGTATTTGCTTTTTGAACATCCCATTTCACATTTAGTCCCTATTTGCTGTCATAATAACCTCTTCAAGGAAGATGTTCGACTAGATTTTGGAGTGTGATTGAACAGATTTTTGCGCATTCAGTAGGTGAGATGAGGAGGCCTGGGGTTCAATCAGGGCTTCAATTCATCCCAAAGGTGTTCAACAGGGTTGAGGTAACCCTCACTTTATGGAGCTGGCTTTGTGTACAGGGGCATTGCCATGCTGGAACAGGTTTTGGTCTCCTAGTTTACGTGAAGGGAAAATTGAATGCTACTGCATTAAAAGACATTCTATATAATTGTGTGCCTCCTAAATTGGGGTAACAGTTTGAGGAAGAACCACATATGGCTGGAAAATTCCCAATACTTTTGCCCATGTAATGTAGATTTTAATTTCTATATTCCAAATACTTTTTGTCTCTTTGACAGAAGGTAAAAAAAAATGTAATCCTGAGATTTGCGGTGTGAATAAGCAGCTGGGAGCATCATGTGAGTCTGAGCTCCATCTGCGAAACATTCCTGCCCTCTGTCCTTTTTTTTTTCTTACATTTTAGTTTGGTCTGGTGAAGTGTCAAGCATGACCCATAAAACTTCTGTCTGCCTTTTTCTTCTCCACCACACCCTCTCTGTCCATCCTACACCCTAATTGTCTCGGGAATAAGCTCTAAATTTATTTATCTTCAACTCATCTGTCCAGGGCAGCTCAATACCACCTTTCCTTTTGAAGGCCTGTCATTAGACACACACATTACTGGGTGGAATTCTCCTCAGTACAAGCTCTGTGGATGGTCCTAGAGCATGCATTTGTATTCCCTGTCATGTAAATGTGTATAGACCGCAACTCTTGATCTATAGCATGTTTCAAAATGAAAAAACAAAAATGCATACAGGATCATATGAGTGATTTTTGTGATGAGAATCTAATGTACCCTAAATGTTATTTAAAGCTTCTTTTTATCCTTTATATGTTAATGCGACACATTTTCATGCATTTGTCTTCTATCCTCCACCCCTTTTCTCATTTCAAACTTAAAACTACACAAAAAAAGCACTAAAACATACATTAATAGTGTTTTTACTGCTTGCTTCCTGTTTTACGTTGAAATTTGTTTCTTTTTTATCACATACAGTCATGATGTTTACACTTGTGTCTATTCAAATACCTGTTTATAGAATAGTTTTTCCTCTCATGCATTCTGGTTCCCAGCTACCATGCACGAGTGGATGGACAGATTGCTCCCTCTCTCTCAGTGCAGATGATGGTCTGCTGCTGGGCAGATGAAGCCTCAGGTTATTTTCTTTCTGGTGCTTGGGTTTTCACAGCGCTCGTGTGTCTGATTCAGGCGATGCAAGAGCGGCGAGCTGGAATGAGGACCCCCATGCTAATAGCCCCACAGCGCAGCCAGACTCTGACCTTACGACCCTCACCATCACCACTGGCACGAGCCTGCAATAGCTCATCACTCACTCAACTGCCAAGTGTTTTCATGGGGAAAATACCCATTTAGAGCTCGTTAATCAAGGCCAGGCTATATTTAGGCAGCTATGAGCTCACTTACAAGCTCTGCGCTGAGCCACTAGCGATTGTATATGTAGTGTGCAGGACCTACATGCTGTTCATGAGTTTTTGAGGAAAAAGCAGGCCCATATATTGCTTAACAGGTCTTGGCAATTAAGGCGACAAATTTTGAAAACCGCAATATAAAATGCTTCTTTAATCCAATGCTACATATACAGACATGCTACAGAGATACAGAGTCTGGCATGAAATTTCCACATGGTCATGTTTTGCTTCTCACACGCCATGGTACTCATTTTGCCTACAATCTGAAATAATGGCATCAAATAATTCTAAATAAAGACTGTGTGATTGAAGAATCTGCTACATAAACTGTTAAAGTTAAGAAGTTGTCAAGGTTTAGGAAAGTAATATTCACTATACAGTATAATATTTTTTTTGTCACCTGATGACCCCTGCTATATTACCAGTGATCACCAGTCTCACCACTGAATCCTAAAAGCCATTTTTTCTAATTGTCTAATTGTCTAATTTTTTGGTGTGTAATTTATCGTTGGCTCTAGTCGGATAGTGTCAGCTATTTTTCAGCAGATTCTGCAAATCAGCTCGACAGTGGAGCTCGTCGGCTAGAAAGAGAACTCTGATTATCTATTCAGCTTAACTAATAAGCAGACGAGAAAAAAAACAGAACTGAAGAAAGCAAAAAAAAACAACTGAGAAAAGAGGTCACCTCATTTGACCAAAGGAATATTTTAATAAAAACATTGGTTTGTGGATGCAAGACTTTGCAGACACGATTGAATAAAGCTACAGGAATCCATTAGTAATGACTGTGGCAGGTGTAAACGCTGCTTCCTATATATATTCACAGTTCTAGCTCTTTCGGTTTCCCTTTTGGAATGCCGAATACAGACTACTGCCACCTGCTGGCATGGGAGAGTTATCTTCTCTTAACATACACGCTAATTGCCCTTCAGATGTAGTCTGTCCAGTGTGTTCTAGGCAGGTGATGCAACGCAGGTGATGCGAGGCGACAGTACAGTTAGATTTCCTCAGAGACAGTTGGCGTTGTTTTGGCGTATCCCTACTAAGGACCCCAAACAATCAAATATTCAATGCTTTGATTGGTAGTCGAATCGGACTCCTCCTATCTCACAGTCAAATCTTTGCAGAGGTGCTATTAAATGAGGATCATACCTTTTGGTTATATGGGGTTGTTCATCATAGTGTGTTAATATACAGCCTATCATGTTAATGCTGTGAATAAAAATGTGAAAAAAAGAAGCTTGTAATAAATATTTTGCGTGAATATTTGCGTTTATTGAGCCAAAAATACATTTTATTCTATATGTTAGGGTGATGTTCTACACATAGTGGCTTTAAAATGTTATAAGGAATTGTTTTACAAATATTTATCCACATTGCCTTTCATTTTAAAAGGCATAATCAGTTTTGTTCTATCATTTGACAGGCAGTTTTGCTTTATTTGCTTTATCAGATATTTGTTTCTGTGTGCTGAGTGTAATAGAAAATAAAAGTGGTCTTACCCACTTGTTGACTACCTGATGAACCTCCGCCTCAACACACACACACACACACACACACACACACACACACACACACACACACACACACGGTTCAACTATAGACAAGACTTGACTGTTCTGATTCAACTATGTAAATCCTTATTTGGGGACACCCCTAGTCTCTACCTTCCGACTGTCAGACATCACGGTATCGTAATATCCTGACAGATTCTTGGAGATGCTTGGAAAGAGAGGAATAATGCTCTGTACTGACCTCACCGGTTTCCCCATACTAAGACTATCATAAAGAATGAGTGTGTTGCATATGGTTTGACTTGAGCCCAGCCTCAAACATTTCAGCAGTCATACATGTAGGCATTCGTTATTGCTTAGAAAATACAACCGTTACATTGTTACATTACATTAATTTATAGTAGCGGCTATAAACTAGTCATGATCATAGTGAAGCCTGGGAATTCAGTAAGACACCCGGGATGGGAAATTTGCAGGACACACACACACCTAGGGCCAATAGAGTATAAACTGGGAAGTGTAAAACTCCACACAGTCCGTAGCCAAAGCACAAGATCGATCCCAGGAGCCTGAAGCTGTGAGGCGGCAATGCTACACGCTCCCTCGCTGCGCCTATACGGCATGTAATAGTTTTAAATAAAGTTCACAGCGTACACAAAGCAGGAGTGTGTGGTTATAATGGATTTGTACTGAGTTTATGTTTTACTCACACATATAAATGAGACATGGCACATAAAAATAACCCAGCAGGACAAGCGGGCTTCAGTTTTTACAAGCATCTTGTGTGTCCAAGAGCGCTGCTATAGCTTTATATGTTATACCAGCAAATTAAGCTTGAGCCGGCATGACAGTCTAACCCTCTGTATATATAAACACCTGTTTCAGTCATGCACTTTGTCTGGGATTGTTGTTTTCAAAGTCTAATTCCCGTGTAATAAATGCTCTTTTGTCTTCTCGCTATCCTTTCATCTAGACAGCGTGCATTTCACTGTTTTCATAAAGCAAGCAGTAGATTTGCTGTTTGGATTTGTAGATTAAACTCAGTGCCTCGATCCCCATGTGAGTATGATGAGCAAGAAATCGACTTCGGAATGACTCCAACTGTCTCTGTGAAGTGTCAATTCTTGTGCAAATCACTTCGAGTCTGAACTTCACTCACACCCTGACTGACTCATTCACTTCACACCTAAGCCTTGTCGATCCCAGGGGTTAAACATTGCCAATTCCCAAAGGTATAGCCAATCACCAGTGAGGAAACAGAGTCTCTCCATTATTGCAGTTTCCCTGTTTCTTTTTTGTGTCCACATGTGGTTCTGATTTTGCTATGAGGCAAAGTGTTTTCTTTGGAGGCTGTGGTCAGCAGCTTGGCTGAGTTTCCTGTTCTCTCTGGAGCTGCATGCCCGGTTCTCTCCTCACTTACTTCCTCCAACATGGAAGATGATCCCTGCTCACAAAGGACTGCAGCCACTGTCCAACATTACTCCCCCCCACCCCTCCAACACGCTGAGGGAGGGGAAAGGAGAAGCTTCTTGGAACGAGTGATGGAGCGCTCTTGATCTCATTGTGGTTTAACAGGTAAAGATGGATGCATGATTCATGCCTCAGCGTTTCAAATGAACATAAGGATCCCTAGAGATCTCCTGCTTGGACTCTGAGGGCCTGGACCACCAGCACAGACCAGCTGTAGCTGTCAACAGTTTCACAACAATGTGAAGCGTGAAAGGGAGAATACTAAAAAAAAGAAAAATAACTCAATGAAGACCAAAGTATGCGTCGATGGATGGCCTCCTAGTGTTATAAATAGGTGATTGTCAGATAACAAATAAGGTCGAAGAGAAACAAACAATCAACATGGGTACTGGAAGCAATTTTGGCCAGGCTGTTGTGTAGCGTTTAGCACATCTGAAAAACACATTAGTCCTGGTTTGCCCCTGCAGACCCTTTTGTAATTGTTCATGTGTGGCACACACCTACACTGCAGCATTCCAAAGGGCTTAACCTAGACCCTATTTTTAGCTCAGTGCAGGTCATAGGTCAGCACAGCAGATTTAGTTTAACACATTAGGGGGGAAGAGGGTCTCCAAATGTGGCAGGAGCTACAGTGGAAAGCCACGAAGAAAGACTGGCTTAGTCAAGACTGATTTATCCAAAACAGGAGAATAATTATTTGAGCAATGTAATAGGTGTAATGTATCACATTACATTAATTTCATTACACAACAAAAAGCAACAACAAAATCCTGTTGATTTTATAAACAATGGTATAACATGTTAATGTAATATTTTTGCAATTTTTTTTTATTTATTTATTTTTTTTATCTTTGATTAATAGAAGAGTTTTTCTCTACCTGGATTTACAAATTTATGGAGGATTCATTCATAATGAGATGAGTTTAAATCCCAACAAATAATTTTTCTAATTAAAAAGTATACAGATGCTGAATTTGTTCGTAAGTTGTTACTGTGTTTGTTATTGACTACGCATATCTCCTTATGATGTAAGAGCTATAAATACTATCAAATACACAATAAAATATACTAAAACAAATCGAAATAATTGAAATAAAATTAAGTATTAAGTAATGAAAAAATGATAAAAAAAATTTATAATAAAAAAAATTCTAAATCATTCACCCTCATTCGTCCAGTGCGCATTATGTAGACTGATTACGGTCGACCGCTAGCTAGCGGTGGTTCTCCTCTGTTTTGAATTTTTTCGACTCCGAGCAGATTTCACTTTAAGGACAGGTTTGTTCGTTTCCGCGAAAGTTCGTAAAGTGAATGTTCGCAAAGTGAGGAGCGTCTGTATATACACACTGACCAGGCATAACATTATGACCTTATAACATTATGATCAGTGAATAACACTCTCTCATCATGGCACCCGTTAGTGGGTGTGATACGGGTGTAGTGTTGATGTGTTAGAAGCAGGAAAAATGGGCAAGCGTAAGGATTTGAGCGAGTTTGACAAGGGCTAATTTGTGATGGCTAGATGACTGGGTCAAAGCATCTCTAACACTGCAGCTCTTGTGGGGTGTTTCCCAGTCTGCAGCGGTCAGTATAAATTAAAAGTGGTCCACGAAAGGAACAGTGGTGAACCGGCAAAAGGGTCACGGGCGGCCAAGACCAATTGATGCATGTATTGAGCGAAGGCTGGTCCGTTTGGTCTGATTCAACAGACAAGGCTAACATGGATGAGACAGAGGGAGTCAACGATGTAAACATGACTGAGAACATCGACATTGCTGATCACCTGATCATAATCTTCCGAGGTTATCTCCATGGCTCTTCATCTCCCTTGGATTGTTCTTGCCACCCTGCCTGGTGCTCTGGTTCCTGTTCCTGCCCGTTTCTGGTTTGGACTTTGGACTTGTTTTTTACTTTGTGCTTCTGCTCTGCCCATTATTGCTCTGTTTGCCGGTATTTGGATTTCGGACTGTTTTTGGATTCTAAATTTGCCTGTCCTGCATTGCTAGGTTTTGCTCTATAGGTTTGGAGCTTTATTTTTTATTTTATTTAATTGTATAATTTTTTTCCCCTACCTGTTACACTAATTAAAGACTATTTTCAACAGACCCCTGTTGCGTTCTGCGTTTGGGCCGCTCCTCTCCCTTGGCCGAGCCTTGCCGTCTACATCGCTTCACCCCAGGTTTCTCCAAGGTGTTTTCCTGGCCCCTGGGTTTCGCTGATGTTGTGGTCTCCACAGAGGGCGTCGCTCCACCTCAGACCTTCACGGAGGGCGTCTCTCCAATAGTTTGTGTTTTTCCCCAGCGTGGTACACTTATTAAAGAACATTTTCACCATGCCCCTGTTGTGTCCTGCATTTGGATCCTGCTTCCAGTCATCCTTCTCTGACAGTATAATCTGTCCCTGTCCCAGCCCGTGTCTCTGACAGAATAATCTGGTCTTGCATTGAGTTTGACATTGAAATTCATTTGTATAAATATATGTAACCGGGTCATGTTATACACCTGAATGTTAATAGTTAGAACAGGGCTATATACCTTTAAGGTAATAAAAACTAGACTGACATCATTTTGTAGGACTCGCAGTGAATTATGGGTAACACGAAAGACCGGGAAAGTTACAGAACAAGATGGCTATGTCTTGGGAATAAACAGGTTAGAAATTTCATCTAATTACTTTGTTAGTTCATAAATAAGCATAAAGAACTGTCAGGTTTTCTTTAAAGAGTCTTTAGCAGAGCTAGATGAACTCGTATGAATAAGTTGAGAGAAAGATGGAGTTGGATTGGCAGATCTCAATTGAGATCGCTATTGTAATCACATTGCAATCAGCATGATTAGAAATTATAAAAATATTTAGTAAATGCAATGTTTTTCTTTTGCACGATGTAAAACGTTATAGACATCACATGTGGTAATAATTACGCAAATGTGAAATGTTTTAATGAGCTGCTTTGTGCTATCCAGCTATGCGCATAAAATCCTGGTGAGGAAGTTACACGTGTGTGGACATTAGCACGTGCAGGAGAAGTGAGTGATTTAATGATTTATTTTGTTTATGTGATTTAGAATATATATTGATTTGTCAGATGTGTGTGGTGTATTGATGAATGTTTTTTTTTTTTTTTCTTTTGTCAGTTTCACCACTACCGTGTTGTATACCGTGTTTTACTGTATGCCATTTATTTTCGTACGGTTTAGTTTACCGTGTGTAGGGTAGGGCATTGTGCACCTTTTTGCACTACAGTTTATACAGTTTATACCATTTTCCATTTCGTTTGGATTGGGGCAATATTTTGCATTGCATCAGCTTGCATTGTACGGATTTTAGTCATCTGCTGGAGAGCAGATGTTGCCAATTTTTGTTTTATTTTTATTTCTTTGTTTTCTCCCAAAATCCAAAATCCCATGTTAGGGATCTATCAGATAAATAAAACCCGAAAAAGTCATTTTATTGGTTTTGTGTATATAATTTCCCTTCCCGCCAACATATATTATTATATATTATTAGGTGCAGTTACCGGCATGAAACTAAAACAGGTATTAGTAATGGCTACTTTTTACTTAAGTGCATGTCAGAGCCCAAACCTCTTTACTTTAACTTGAGTGAAAAAGTATAGTCAGTACTTAAACCTTTAGTCTTTTAAAACATGAGTATCTGTACTTTTACTTGAGTGAAGGATGTGTGTATGTTTGCCATCTCTGACACAGGGGAGCCACATAGTGGAAGATATGATCTTGTATTTCGTAAAATATACAAGATCTTTATCAAGGTCTGTCTTTCATGCTTATTGAATGATTACCGACAGAGTTCAGTCTCAGATCACATCACAGATAGATGAATAATGTGGACACTGCTATATACAAAGAGAAAGACAAGAAGATGGCTTTGATGAACATTTGGACTGCACAGCAATGCATGTTCATTTATGTTGTCTGACTTTGGACCTGGGATTAAGTTTGGACCATGCTGACTGACTGTGGACCATTGTCTGATTGTGAATCTGTGACTGTGGATTTTCAGGGGTTTTTTTTTTTTTTTTCAATTCAAAGTGATAATTGCATATGGATGAGGAAAAGCTCAAGACTTAATTAGGTTTTTAATTTCAACCTAAGCCAGGAGCGAAAACCATGAAAGCCATGTGAAGTCTCTTTCTGTGGGACATCACCCCATTAAAAATTGTAATCTACAAACTTAAAACACATTTTATGAACATTTTGTTCATAAAATTGTTTACAGACGACTTTGAAGTTTTTTCTTTCATCCTTCTTTGTGGACTAAGAGATTTCGCCCAACATTCATGCCCAAGAGACATTTAAAGAGCAAATAGTGTTGAAGTTACGACTCAAATAAAAGTTATCCAAAGCATACAATAAATGGAGCACTAAACAGCACAGCGGTAACAACAATGTGTCAGGATCATGTCATGAATGACATTTCCCATAGGCCATTGTGCACCTGAATCACGTTGCCAGATAATTAACACTCGTTATAGAATCAGCGTTTGCTGCTACTGTTTTTTCTGGTTCATCTTTCTATGTTTGTTGTTCATGCTCAGTTTTACACCTTTATCCAGGGCAACTTATAATTATTTCATTTATACAACTGAGCAGTTGAGGGCTCAAGGGCACAGCAGTGGCAACTAAGTGGTGCTGGGATTTGAACTCACAAAACTCTGATCAGAAGTCTGCTATCTCAACTACTTAGCTACCCCTTTTTACTACATTCAAATAATTGTTACATTAATCCTGGTTACATGAGTGTTACTGGTGACATCCCTTTGAATATGTTTAAACTTTATTTTCACTAATGGCTTATGAAGCTAAAGGGACAACCTTCAGTGAACCTTTCAGTTTCTTTTTATGTAAATGAAGGTGAAGTAGTTCATTCAGACTTTACCTATAATGCACAACTCACTTACACGGTCATTGTTCTACTTAATTCAACTAATTTAACTAAAACCCTTTATACACATTTAGCCCTCTATAGTCAACTATGTTTCATTTGCATCTTGTGTAAATATCCAATTAAATAAACAACAATTCCAAACAAATAGCACAAAATACCATCAATTATACATTTATGATAAAAGGCCAATTGTTCCTCATTCTGTTGCCTAATAAAGGTGAACATTTGAAAGGTTTGTGGACATCTGACCATAATATTTGTATATACTTTAATTAAATTCCACATTTACTCCCCATTTGCTCAGAAGATGCTCCACTAGATGTTGGCGTGTGCTTGTGGAGATTGTGCTCAGGCCTCGGTTGCAGGCAGCATTCCAATTCATCCTACAGGTGTTCAATAGGGTTGAGTTCAGAAACCTATTACAGGAGAGATTCCATTTAAATGCTACAGCAACCAAAAACATCCTGTACAATTGTGCATCCCCAAATTTGGGGTCATATTTGGGGAAGAAACCCACTTGGCTGAAAAAGTCAGGTTTCCAATATTTTTGTTCATATAGAATATTTTTTAACCTTTTGAAGTTTCACAGGAAGTAACATCCTTTTAGTGTGTATGAGGCTCTGGGGTTCGGTCAGACTTGTCAACAAATGTCGTTTTGTGTGGAACAATATGTGAAAATGGCACCAATACACAACATGTAGTGATGGTTTGTAAATAATTTTTTCAAACTTCTTTCATTCCTAATGTGAAAACCACAGTAGCACGGTACAGGAAATAGAAATGATCGGTTCAGTCTCTTCTTCTGTCAATTAGTTGTGATAGCCATATATATATTCTATATAAAATACAGAAATTAGTTCATAAACCCAACCTTCCTCACAAACAAGCGGATAGTTAGGATTTACACTTACTACCGCACAACACGTTTCAGGCCTCACATTTAAGCTTTTTATTTCTATACTATTATATTTACTATAAAATAATTGTGAATATGACATTGAAGCTGGTAATTGAAATTTAGTTACTATCTTTATCTGTAGCGCTTACTTTCACAGGGAAAATCATGTTAAACTATTCGTTTCTGTTTTCTGTACAGAGATTTTGCAGTTTTTACGTTAAAAACTGTGCAGTCAACACTATTAAAAAATCACTAAGTTAAATTGGGAACTAATCATTTTCTATTTCTCTGAATTTTTCCTTGGCTGCATTATCAAGTCCACTAAATGTTATACAGTGTGGGTGTAGGACAACAAGTCTGCTTCTGCAACCTCTAAAACAAAGCTGGCAGCATGCATGCGTCTTTTTTTTTTTAAGCCAGCTTCTGCACCTGACACACAGCACGGGTCCATCAACTTCTTTGATGGACCCTTCTGAAGCCTGTTCTGAATGGAACCAGTCTTGGAAAACCTCTGTATGACCCTGGCAACTGTACTGTAACTCAGGTTCAGCATGTTGCCGATCTTCTTAGAGCCTCATACATCTTTGTGAAGAGCAACAATTCTAATTCCTCAGAGTCTTTGCCATGAGGTGCCATGTTGAACATCCAGTGGTCAGTATGAGAGAATTGTAATCAAAGCACCACATTTTAACTGCTCTTATACAAGATACACACATTTGTATGGTCCTGTCAGGCAGACAAAAACATGAACATGATAAATAGGACATGTGGCTTTGCACGGTTACATGACGTACAGCTATCACTTAGGGTGTACTCACTTTAGTTGGCAGCTATTTTGAATATATATATATATATATATGAAAAACATTAGAAAATTGTAGTATCAGGCTGCAACATAATATTGAAAAAGTGAAGGGGGTCTGAATACTGTCTGAATGTACTGAATCTTCCCGCAGTCCAGACCGTTCACCAACTAAAAATCTTTGATGCATCATGAAACAAAAAGAACACAACAAAGAAGACCCAGGACTGTTGAGCAGCAAGAAGAAGAATCCTGTACTGTCAGCTTTATAAGGACTGTTACCCGATGTATAGGGGTGGCTACACAGTGATAACCACAGCTCTGTCCCAACTTTTTTGAGACACGTTACAAAATTCAAAATGAACTTTTATTTTCCATGAAACGGTACATTTTCTCAGTTTAACATTGGATATGTTATTCTATTGTCAATAAAATATTGGTTTGAGATTTGCATGTGCATCATATTGAAAAAAAAAATTTATATACCACACTATAAGATTAGATCTTTATAATTGTCTCCAATTTTCTGAAAGATATTCAATAGACACTAGAAGGTGCGACATAGAAGGTCGTACTGTGCTGCGTACCCTCACATACCATCTGGCACATGTAACTCTAATGTTTGGTCTCTAGAGGGCAGTAGTTATATACACAAAGATCCACAGGAGTTTTGATGAACACGCCAAAAAAAAAAAAAACAGACTGGTGCATTGTATCAAAGAGGAGAAAATACTTGAGGTAGAATTTCTTATATTTCACTGCAGCCCTAAGCTTGAACAAAAGCTAGATGGTACAAAGTTTTTTGTTTCCTTATCATGGATTATCAAAAAAAAGCACAAAAGCACCATCGTTTGTCGATCTACCTTGACATGCAGAAGTTCTTGCCCACAACACACGTTCTATGTAAATACAGGAAGTTCCCATAGGGAAACTGAGAATTCATTCAATGTGCTGGAACTGTAACGATCCGCTGTATTCACTTTATTCTTGAGCAAAACCATTGCTTTATGAGATGGTTGTTCTGGACTGAATGTTCCAAAATTGGACAATTGATAAAGTGAATATAAATATTTAAGTGATATTTAAGAGAATTGATTCAGAAGATACGAGATCAAACGGTTACTTTTTCATAGTGGACATCTACAGAATGACCTCAAGTATTAAGAAGTAAATGATGAAAGTTGTGTATTCAAGTGAAAAGTGACTCATCTAACACTATTAGAAAACTATTAAATGTCTAAGTATGCAATGTTGCCTAACCAGTTATGTTAGCCAGAGGAATCTATGCTACTCTAACACAGTTATTAATAATAATAAAAATAAGAAGAAGAAAAAGAAGCTAATCTAGTAAAATATAGGCAATTAATGTTAACAAATTAGCAAAACGTACCCAAACATGCATACTTTTATTTTTCTTAGGTTATTACAGTTGGTCCCTGAGTTCCGATGGTTTGGACTTACGATTTTCCGATCCTACGATGACTATTGCAATCCAAAATTGTAAACATTTAAGTTTCACGTGGCAGGCAAACGTAGCAGCGGATGCTACGCCCTCTACTCACAAACCCACACTCATCCTCACACCCGCTGGAACGTACATATATACTGTATAGTTTTTTACGGTACTGTAAATTGCTCTGTTTTGCTAAATTATGTATTGTAATTTATTTATTTATTAACAAATTAATGTACTACCCCATACTGATTGCCATTCTTTAAGGCTCCTGAGTAGGCTAGGCCATGTCTCGACGTACGATATTTTCAAGTTACGATGGGGCCATTGGAATGGATCTCCATCGTAAGTCTGGGAATATCTGTAATTTGAAACATTTTAATGAAATAAGGCTAGTTGTGCTAAACCTCCAGTTCCATGCTCCAGTATAGGTACATATAGGTAAACAATCACTTATGGATTGAGAGTTACATGTATATAATGAGCTGTTGTTAAGGAACATGGTGATTCATTGGGTGGAGAATAGTGTAAAATGGAAAAACAAGAGTTACATTTTTACCTTGCATGACATACTTTGAGTGTGTAGCGGTTACAACGCCTGTGATCTTCTTACTCCAAACTCGAATGTCCCTCGATTTAAGCTTTCCTTTACTGATTTGGATAGGAGGTATAAAATTCCCAAGAAGGCAGCCAGAGGAGGGAGGAGATCAAGGCACAGAAAGGTTTAGGTGATGTGGTGTACTTGGTGGGTGGCAGGTGCTGGAGATGGTGTAGAGCACGAGCAGTGGAACAGAGGCCTCCATTCAAATAAGGGCAGCTCCACGGCAGTTCCCAAGCCTTAGTCAGGGCTTAGTCTTTGAAAGGAGGGGAAGCAGTTAGTCAAACTTCAAGTTCTCTGCAATGACAGTCCCAGTAGTTCTCCAGCATGCGGTTGCCTTGTCACCCTCTCAGGTTGCACAGGAAAAAGTCCACTCATACTCCTAGAACCAAGACCTCCATCAGGATTTGGCTCACCGTCATCTAGGCGGAGCGAACTTCAGGTACACAACGACCTTCCATGCTAGTTCTCTCTCACGTTTGTTAGAACTCGTAAATCACGTGGAATTTCTTGTGAAGGTTCTGTTACATTCTGCTAACATTTTTTATACTCATGCATTAAACCTGTGGTGACTGGTAATATTTTATAACCAATGCTTTAAGTAGAAGGTAAAAACAAAAGAAAAATAGTCAAGGAATCATATTTCGGTGGTTGTGTCTTAAAACAAGTGCTTTTTTTTTTTTAAAGCACTTTTGGTCCACTACTACACATCGGAAAACACACTTTTACGACGTGTGATGCCAAAGTAAATATTTACAACTATATGAACATAAAAATATTTTTTTTTATTACCACAACAGATGCTGCATTACATTTCTATATCACTTCACAAAGTTACTTTGCTATTGAAAAAAAAAAAAGGACAATTAAATATAAATATTTATTCCTATTAACAGATTTCACTGATTCTGTTAATCATTGCAGATAATGAAAAATCTATCCATCCATCCGTCCCTCTCTCAAAACACCTGTATATCTATGGCTTAACCTTGTGCATAAGAAATCAATTCTACACAAATGTTATTGGTAACTGTGGTATAAGCAACAACTGACTGTGGTCTGTTAGGTAAGTATTAAAAAAATTATTCTGACCCCAGGCCACTGGAGGTCGTGACTCCTTTTCCATATCGACTGCGTATTTATTTATTTTTCCTAATAATTCAACAGACCGGAGCCAATTATTACTTACATAAAACATTCACTGCAGATTTATTTTTGTAGATATGGGAAATAAACACAAATGAGTATTGTATGTATAAGAAGTTGCTAAGACTCGTGTGTGATTGTTGTTTTCTTGCTAGAACAGGATAAATATACTGTTTAAAAAATTCATAAATACATTTGAATTTAAACTTAACTGCAACTAAACTACAAATTTGAACAAAAGAATTGGGATCCCTGTTTTTTTCCAGCCATATGTAATTATTTCCTAAACTGGTACCACAAAGTTGACGTCACAATTGTATATAAGGACTTTTAATGTGGCAGCATTACATTTTACATGAACTACGGGACAAAAACATATTTCAGCATGACAATGCCCCTGTGCAGAAGTGTGAGCTCTATGAAGATATGGATTACATGGTTTGGAGTGGAAGATCTCCTGCTATAGAGCTCTGACTTCAAACCTATTGAACACCTTTGGGATGAATTGGCTGAATGAACGCAAATCTCAAGAACACTACAAAATCTAGTGGAACATGTTCCCAGTCAAGCTGAGGTTATAAAAGCAAATGGTGACTAAATGCAAAATGGGAAAAGCATCTTATGGCCAAGTGTCCACAAACTTTGGTCGATACTGTGTAATATATCTAATTGCAATACAAATAGAAACTATATAAAAATTCTTCCTATATTTGTACTGTTAACCTGGTTCTACTGCAGATGTGGTTGAGGTGTTATATTCCAATGTATGCCTCCTTATTGTATTAATATATTAAGTATATTAAACTGTACTAAATACAAATGTAATAGCTGTATTAAATAAAAACAGCAAAATTCAATGTTCTGTGACTTTTGTAGGTTGTTGTAGATATTCGATCTTTTTTGCCTTATTAAATACTTATTGACAAATCATGTAAGTCTACATGAACAAGGATCCATGAGGTTACTGCGGAGAACTTAAGAACAATGAAAATAGATTTGGACTGTAATTTTGGACAAAAATGTAAACTGTTTGCTACAATGGCTTAGAACTACTGTTGTCATGAATAGTATTACACTTAAGTCTTCATGAGGGAACAGTTGATAACCTCAACAATGACTGAACTATAATGAATAGTCATTCAGTGTCACCCTGATGAGGTCGGGTTCCCTTGAGTCTGTTTCTTCTCAAGTACCATTTCATGGAGCTTTTTCTCACCACTGTTGCCACTGGTCCAACACTACCGAGACCGAGGAGTGAGCTGGAGTAGAATATAGATTAACATGGCAGAGGTAGAGCTGCATCTTCCTGCAGACAGAACAGGAAAACAACATCTGGTTTTATTTATTCTTTTTTCTCTCTTTTTTTTTGCACAACAAAGGCCTGTTTATGAAAGGGCCATGCATTAGAAGTCAAAAGGCACTTTATAATTTGCTCTCTGTTTAAACCAAGGAAATACAAGCAAACTATTTTGTACCATATTAAATTGCATAGCATCATATTGAATCATGTGTTGAATCAAATCAAAATCGGATCGAATCGGGGTGAATCATATTACATTGGAAGGTGCTTTATATGTAAGTTATATGGATCGTATTGTTGGCTATGCATCGAGATGCGAACTGCATTGGCCTCAGTTATGGAAATGCACATCCCTACATCATAGTGAGTAAATGCTGTAATGCTAGAAGTAGCCAATAGACACATTTGGGATTACAACCGAAAGAAAGACACAACTAGTTTAAGACCTTTTCTGACAGATCTGTTCTGACAGATATTAAGAGTCAGGTCTAACTAATTGAAAGCATTACGTGTTTTCATGTGTACAAAATTAGATACTGGAAATGCTTTGTTGCTTCTCGTTACACTGTTTGCCTGATAAAACACAACATGTGGTTTGAAGAATGAGGAACGGTCAATATAATACAAAGCATTGTAACCTCAGAGAGAGAGAGCATAAAAGAGAGAGAAAGAGAATGAGAGCCAGATTATGAAAGAGAGAGTATGAGAGAATAAAATACAAAGTATTGTTACTCAAAGTGTATGAAAGAAAAAGAAAAATGGATAATCAGAGAGAGAGAGAGAGAGAGAGAGAGAGAGAGAGAGAGAGATGAAGAGGGAGAAACTGATGTGAGAGAGCATGAAAGAGAGATATACGGAGAATGAGAGAATGAAAGAGTGAGTGAGTGAGAATGAGAGAGATGTTTCCAATAAATGTACATCAACTCATTTCACTTTATATTAGTGTAACATTATTATACACTGTTACTTCAATGTATATTTTGCTTTTTTGTTAATATTTGTTTAAACTATTATATATGCATATTACTATATGCCAGTAAAGCACACTTACATTGACTGAGAGAGAAAGAGAGAGAGAGAGAGAGAGAGAGAGAGAGAGAGAGAGAGAGAGCGAGAGAGAGAGAGAGGTTGATTTTCTCCAGAATATTTTATGAACGATCCACAATCTAAAGACCAGCCAAGGGCACGAGTCACTGATCGGCCTCTGAGGAGTGCATGTTACATGTTCCTATGCATTGCGGATGCCAGGTGCATGCCTTCAGACCAAACCACAGCATGGTGGGTCAAACTGGAGTGACAGCCAGCAATAATATCACTTTATTCTATCTGTCTCTCCTGCTGAACTATGAAGTAATGTGAAATTGTTTATTCTTCACTAGTTCACGATCCTAACTTCTTTCTTCTGCAAATCCAAGCTAAACATTATGTTTTGCTTCAAATAAAAATATTGTACAAAGTACAAATCCTAATAAATTAATTGAGTAATGCTTTCGGACTAAATGAAAGACAGAACGGCCGGATCGACATTTCATACACATATACATAAAAATGGGACATTTCCAAGCATCGTCAGCTTGTAATAAATACGTCAAAATGTTCTGCCATTTATTAAAAGTGTAAAACGCTGTCAACGCTTGTTAAATATGTGGAAGGTTTGGCACTTGAAAGAATGTGTTCTGGGGTTTTTGATCGCTTCGGAGTCGTTCCAAGATTTTTTTTTTTTCCCTTTTTCGAACATTTGTCCAGAACTGTAAAGGGACTGTCAGCGTGCACATTAATATTCCTGAAATGTTAGAATTCTGTCTTTGTGCTCTCAAAACTCTGTTTTCTATTTATTCTGGACATGATGACTTTATTCTAATAAGTGCCGTTTACATCATAAATAAATATTACAAGAACAGTGGGGTCCAAAAGTCTGGAAGCATCGAATGAAATGCCTTTAATTTTGCATTTATTTCTAATATAATGCCACTAATTTGATCACAAAATGATAAGATTAAAAAGTTGAATCTGAAATATTTACACAGATTTCAGTAATTTGATGAATCTCTTTTATATTTTGCTTCAATCCACTCGTGTCATCTGATTAGATGCTCCGGTAGAAGAGATTAGACATAAGGAAAGTCTGATCTTTTGTGCTGTGCGGCTAACACGATCAAGGTCACACATTTGCTGAATGTCAAGAGCTCAATATGGCCGACTCTGAATCCAAGTCATAGAATACTCACACACTCGGTCGTCCGCGATCGCCCAGTTAATGACCGAGCAATTATCGACTGAGATTGACACGTGAAAAGAGATTTTCATTCAAAAGACCTGTCAAAGTATACATTCTCTATGATATTATCCTCGATGACAGTGGAACTCTGTGTGTTTCACAGGCCTTTAGTGTTGTCCTACCTGAACCAGTCCACCTCTTAATACCATTATTATGACACAGCGGCTGTAGAAACCTATATTACAGAGAAAAACAGTTTAAGAGAGAACTGCATCACAGACAGGTCTCTCATTCACAGCTGCATGCTCGCATACTTCATCTCCAGCAAAAACATCAATATCAACTGCATAAAATAGCGTCCACAATGCATTTTTGTGATTATCACATTTGATATGATGGCGGAAATCTTACTGGAGATAAACTCAAACGTAAACAGAAACTACTAGATGCAGCACAATGTATGAAAACAAAAGCTATGAAATGAAAAGAATAGACTATTAAGAATAATTGAACACATATTTATGGAACAAAATATTAATGGATTTGTATGTTCACATACACCGACCAGGGTTAATTATGAACACAGATGATAGCATAACATTATGACCACCTGCCATATTGTGTTGGTCCCCTTTTTGCTACCAAAACAGTCCAGACCCTTTGAGCATTAACAGCATTCTTTAACTTGTTCAGCAATTCGGACCACATGGGCCAGCCTTCGCTCCCCACGTGAATCATTGAGCCTTGGCAGCTCATGACCCTGTCAGGGTTCACCACTGTTCCTTCCTTGGAATCCTATTGATGTATACTGACCACTGCAGACCGGGAACATCCCACAAGAGCTGCAGTTTTGTAGATGCTCTGACCCAGTTGTCCATCAATCACAAAATGGCCCTTGTCAGACTCGCTCAAATACTTACGCTTGCCCATTTTTCCTACTTCTAACACATCGACTTTGAGGAAAAAATATTCATTTGCTGTCTAAAATATCCCACCCACTAACAAGTGCCATGATAAAGAGATAATCAGTGTATACACACATTTACTCCTTCATTGACCCCTTTCTCTTGGGACATATATGGAATTTGGCGGATGCTTTTATCCAGGCGGCTAAATTTATCTAATTCATACAACTGAGCAGCTATGGGATTGTTGGCCTTGTTCAGGCACCCAGGAGCTGGAGCTTAGTGTGGCTGGGATTTGAACTCATGACAATCAGAACGCAAGTTCAAAGTGTTAACCCATATTGTACACCTGTACGTGTCTGTATTTGTTACATGATGTTCACCTGGCCCAAATAAGGCACAAGAAACAGGGCAGAATCTTGAAGAGGAAATGTAACATCTTGAACATTTACTTTAATTATTTTAAATAAATGTTAAAATTGTAAAGCATTTTCTGAATTATTAATCACAAGATTTTTTTTATATATATATATATTTTATATATCTAGAGATTATTCATGAGTGTAATAGTATGAATATTTTCTTAAGACACTACTGGATATTGTACAGTATATATTTTTATTAGTCTGAACTAGACTATGTTTTGCTATTATATGTTTTGTTATAGTGCCAAACAATATGTTTCCCTTTGCTTGGGTTTCCACTGGGTATTCATGTTTCCTCCTCCAAAACCATCCAGCGGTTTGATTGGTTACTCCAACGTGGAAATGGACAAAAAAACAATGGGGAAATAGAAAAACAGGAAAGGAGTTGCTCAGTGGTTAAGATGTTGGACTTCGGTTTAGAAGGGTGCGAGTTCAAATTCCACCACCACTAAGCTGCTACTGCCGCCTTGAGCAAGGCCTTTAACCGTCTACTGTTCAAGTGTGAATGAGATAAGGGCGTCTGCCAAATGCAATAAATGTACATGTGAATGAGTGTGTGATGGACATGTCCACTGCCTAGGACATGCTCCAGATCTGTTTCCACTTAAGCACTTAGATTAGATAAATTAGGATGTAATAGATTTGATTAGAAGTGAACTATTCTTTACTTACAGTAGAAACATGCCCCCCCTTTCAACCCCCCCGACCAACACACACATACCGTCTTACCCACCCATTAATATCACTTTGGCTAATGTACAAACTGCTGTACAGGGAGATGCGAGTTTAACTGGGTGCAAAGCTTTAAACACACACCATTTCACACTGTTTTTTTGTACGATTTAACCGGGCTTTATTTATACAACTTCGAGCGAACTGCGGGTTCCATTCGGCAGGAATTTTTCTCATGATTGTCTCGTTTATTTTAGCTTGCCTGCTTCTGCTCCTCAAATTAGAACTTGAAACGAGGTTATGTCCCTCTCTCTCTCCCTCTCTCTCTCTCTCACTCTCTTCTCCACAGGAAATGTCCTCCACAAATTAGCTATCCAAACATCATTCTCAAAACGCACAAATTGAATAATTTGCCCCAATTCCCTGGGCAAACACACACTTTTCACGCATGCTGATAGGATTAACTGAGTAGGCTGAGGTGTGGGCAGATCTTTCAAGCCAACAATTTAGGATTTCACCCAGCTCACCACCCATACCACTCTAATTAACTTATAACCACAACATTATTGCCACTGATTCCTTTGAATCCAGCCATCTTTTTCATTTCTGAGAGATATGCTAGATCGATTTTTTTCTGGTTTTAAATCATGGTGCATGAAATGCAATCAGGGGGAAGGAATGCAAAACGAAATTAATTGTCGTTTGAAGCAGTTTACTATTATTAACATTTTTGTTCAACATTTAAACAGTTTTAAAACAATTTTCAAACAATTAAATAATATGCCTGCTTGGTTAAATAATATATAAAAGTGTATAATATTTTATAAAAAATAAAAGTATAAATCATATTAACGTAACACACTACATTGATTAAACTAATTTATCAATGAAATGAGCACAATTGTAATTAATCAATTCAATTAAATTAAAGGAAAATTTTAATTAAATAGTTTACATTTACCCATTTGAGCAATACAGGTGTGTTTTAATATTTAATTTTCTAAAGATATTTATACTTAACTGTTTCCCCTGGTGGTCTAGTGGTTAGGATGCGGCGCTCTCACCGCTGCGGCCCGGGTTTGATCCCCGGTCAGGGAACCAACCCCAGCCACTCTTAGTGCCGGTCCCAAGCCCGGATAAATGGGGAGGGTTGCGTTAGGAAGGGCATCCAGGGTAAAAACATGTGCCAAATCAAACATGCGGATCATGAATACGGATGATCCGCTGTGGCGACCCCTAATGGGAGAAGCCGAAAGAAAGATTTTTATTTATACTTAACTGTTCATGCATACTTCAACAAATATCTTCATTCACGCTCTCGATATGTGGAATTGTCAGGATTTTCTCCTTTTAAGAGAAAATCTTGAAGCTAGAAAAAAAAAAACCTAAAGAACGCTAAATTATTTAGCATTTTCATGCAAGCGCAAAACAAATCATATTTCCAGTATGGACTGAGTAGCCACAGTAACGCTGCACTAACTCTAGTTTCTTTTTAACCCTTTTTATACCCCTGGCACTGTTGTGTACGTTTGCAAGCATTTATATATTTTTTTTAATGCACTCAAACTGCGAGGCGGAGACTAAAACTTGTAGTCCACCACTTAGTTAATATCTGAGGTTCCTCAGGAACGTATTATGTTCCAGACTTGAAAAGGATTGCCGAAAATTTTACCGACTCATTAATCTACACTTAGTACCCCATTATGTAGTATAACAAAATCTAGAAATGTCTAAATTTCTTAAAATAAAATTATTGAAATATCACGTAAAGAATAGGGGTGTAACAGTACACAATATTCATACTGAACCTTTTTGGTACAGGGCTTCCGGTTTAGTGTACGTGTACCGAATGCAACCCTTTTTTACATGCAGAACATTAAAACCCGATTTCCCTCACAAACGTATTAAGTGGTGGACCAGAAGTTTTAGTCTCCGCCTCGCACTTTGACCCAGTGTCACTTTTATTAAAATTTTTTTATTAAACTTTAATACATACACAACAATGTCAGTCTTATAAAAAGAAACTGGATTTACTGTGACTACTCACTCTGCACTGGAAATACGATCTGTAGTGCACCAAAATATGATTTGTAGTGCGTTGCAGAACCCAGATTTTGTTCTGCGCATGCTTGAAATCGCTGCCTCTTCCTTTTTACGACAGTCAAGTGATTTTAGTTCTTTAGCGTTTTATTTTACAGCTTTTAGGATTTCTCAGAAGAGAAAATCAATTCCACATTAAGCTGGCCCTTATTATTTTAATGTTTGTGTGAAATCAATTACATTTTTTTTTTTTTTTTTTTTTTTTTTGCATCTTAAAATAATTGAAAAATTTGTTACATTAGAAATGTTAAAGTTAAAAGCTTTTTCTTTTCTCGTGTATGGCATGGCAAACTCAAATTACCATTTAAAAAAAATTTGTATTTGTAGAGCATTTTAACAATGGACATTGTATCAAAGCATCTTTAAAGAGATTAAAGCCGTTATAAAAGACTGTACGAGTTTGTTTCTTATAATGAAATTTATCTCTAATGAGAGAACCAGTGGTGACTGTGGCAATGAAAAACTCCATGAGACGGCATGAGGAACAAACCTTAAAAGGAACCAGATTCAAAAGGGAACCAATCCTCATCTGGGTGGCAGCAAATGTCCACCGGCCAAGCTAGGGCATCTCTGATTTAGAAGGATTCTGCTAACAGATGAGGGTGCAGTGGTTAACAGGAACCAAGTCAAGAAAATAGTACTGGTACTAAAAACACCAAGCTGAAACAAGGTGGCATTTAAAACCAAACTCAGAACAGAGTGATGAATCACAGATCAACAAAGAGAAGCAGAAAGGTTTTGACATTAGTTTTTGTCAGAATGTTCGCTTTGTATTTTTGTCTACTCAATATCAGAATGGTTTTGAGAAGTCCCAGATTTAAGAGCCATTCAGAGACTCACATGAGAATAACAGGAGGCATGTCTTAGTTATGTTTTCCTCATGACCGTTCTCCTTGTGCGAGATCTGCTTCATCCAGCAACCCAACTTGATTGATGGAACCTCAATATGCCAGAGGTCTATGAAAATGTACTTTTTGTTGGGATGGAAACACATTCACAAAACTGCTAAGGCCCCATTTTGAGGCAATGCAACATTCATAAAAAGGATACTGTTAACTGACTACTATTCATTTGACCTCCCGAAAGCTTAGTTTTTGTTCCTCTGCAAAGGAAATCACAGTATCTTGTAATTGAAAGACTAGAGAGTGGATGCAAGTGCAGATAATGTAGTGCAAAAGTAAAAATCAAAAAGCATGAAAACAGTAACCACAAACCATACCTTCTCAAGAAGCCATATACCATGAAACTCAACAACATGCATAGAAAACAAACATGAAACCACGATTGGTGAAAGCTGAGACTTATATATGTGCTTTAATCAAGAGGTGTGAGCAATTAGTGACATGTGACACTGGTGTAGTGGCTGATGGGAATTGTTGTCCAGGGTCACATTCCTGACAAAGGGCTGATTTTTTTAAAATAAAATTATAACCAAAATATTTTCTTATCAGGATTTTTTTTTTCAATAAACAACTCAATATACAGAGCTAAAAGTATGGTAAAATAGCCCACATCCTTTAATTACACTGTGATTTCATGACTTTCATTATATTAGAACATACTTGTATCTAGTGATATTTTATAAGTTGCCAAAAAATCAGGGCAGAGGCCATTTTGGGAAAATAAGTATGGATTTGCCACGATCAGTGTGATTATTACAATTATGTCTACACATGCAACAAAATATTATCAATATCCCAAACGCTTATTAGCTGTTTATTGTAATTCTTGCCATATTCTAATTGATATATATATTATATAGACAAAAGTATTGGGACACTTGACTTTTCCAGACATATTTGGGTTTTGCCCAAACTGCAACCACAAAATAATTGTATAGGACGTCTTTGAATGCGGTCGAATACATTTTTCCTTTACTTGAACTAGAAGATACTAGGCTAGTTCCAACATGACAATGCCCCTGTGTACAAAGCCACCTACATGAAGAGACCTTTGGAATGACTTGAAAGCCTGACTGCACCCCAGGCCTCCTCACCTCACCTACTGACTTTACTAACACCCTTGTGTCTTCATGAGCAAAATTTCCACAAGCAACCCCCAAAATCTAGTAGAACATCTTCCCAGAAGAGTGAAGGTTGTTACCAGCAAATGGGGACTGAATGGGGAATAGAATGTTCAAAAGCACAGAATCCTATGGTCAGGTGTTCACAAACATTTCTCCATATAATGTATCTTCTTATCTATCTCATATTTTACTCGTGTTTTTAAACACAGAGGTCTAGATGCTACTGAAAATCCCTCCTTGTGGACATCTCTACATAAGACAAATCTGGCAACCTCTGAAATACACAGCTACCAACAGTTCAATTCATTCTGATTCCATTCAAACAGGGGATTTTTATTATTCATTTTCTTACTCTGCTTTTTTTCCCCTAAAGAGTCAAAAACCTTTTTGAAATGCTTCTTTTTTAATCAGATTTCAAATTATAGCATTAAATATTACTAGCTGTTAGGTAAGAAAGGAAAAAGTTAGAATTTTGTGACCCATACATTGATTTGCCCCTAAATCTATCTGAAACACAACTAAAAAAACATAATGAAATCTTTCTATAATGTGACAGTTTTGGGGTTAACAGCATTCACACTTTTTCTAGAGATGTTCGCTAGCTGGAAGTGGTTTAAAAAAAATGCTTGCAGTGCACTTTAACCATCTAGAACATTAAAATAAGCTACAGTGTGCTCTTTCGCTCGTTCTTTTCCTCCCGCTTGTCTGTGAAAATCAGGAGGCAGATATATTTTAGCGCCACTCTGGCGCGAGGATCCGGAGAGACTGACTTTCCCTCTGTTCATCCTGTGGTCGCCGTTGGCAACTCTTGCTAGAATTCTCCTGCTGTCAACCTGAAAGGCAGGGCCTTCTTTCTCTCTTTTTTACTTAATGGATCAAAAATCCATTTGTGGAAAGGCTGCTGGATCTTTGGAACAAAAAAAAAAAAAAAAACGAGGGTCAATTTAAGCTCGATGAACATACTGAAACTACTGTATTCATCTCTCTCTCTCTCTCACCACAGCGTAGGCCAAGAATTGGGCTCCTGATAATGGCTGCTTTATTTGAGAATGTAAAGGGGGGGTTTGTGAGAAAGTTGTAAAGAAACCCTTGCTGGCACAAACTGGCATGATTTCAGGACCCAGAGACGTTAGTGATAATGAGTACATCAGAGCTCCCATCATCACATAATGTTATTGCTGAGGGTTTAATGCTGAACCTGAAACTATGTATATATAGCATTTTAAATGAGAAACACATCTGCAAAAAGAATTCGGCTGAGGGAAAACTGGAGCATTGTGTCCTCATATATTAGTTTTAATAATGTTAGTATCAAAAAGTTTCGAGACTAGTTTTGTAACAGGCCAACAGATGGCAGTACAAGGCTGCCCGCACAGTCACAGGAAGCACCGACCTTCATACAGTAAGTCAGTGTCCCAAAAGACATCGTCTACTCTACATCAAGAGTAACTGGTGCTGATCTGACCATGTCTGCAATTTCGTCATGGACAGCAAGTTAGAACAAAGAGAAAAGAAACCAGAAATAACGTGATCTCTTTGCCCTCTTCCTGAAAATGAAGCTAAAAGGTCGCCGTTTTGACACCATTGCAGAGATCCAGTGTGAATCGCAGAAGGTGCTTGATGTGCTTAAAAAAAAACAGACTTCCAGGATATTCCAGAAGTGTCAGAAACACTAGGAGTGCTGTATTGCTCTGCTAGGGGACTATTTTGAAGGAGATTGTGTGTAAACGCAAAAATAAATGAGTAGACACCCTTATCCATTGAGACATTCATCTCATTCATACATCTGAGCAGCTATGGGGTTAAGGGCCTTTCTCAGGGGCCCAGAAATGGTAGCTCGATGTGGATGATATTTTAACTCACAACCTTCATATCAAAAGTTTAATGCCTTAACCACCAAGCCACTGCCTCCCACTTACTTAATAATTAATAATAGTTACTTAACAAATTTTGAAATAAATAACTGAATAAACAAACTTGTGTATAGTAAAATGAGGGAAATTAGTTGCAAATAAAACAGTCCCTCTTCAGTATTGCATCCATTAAAGTCCTTTTCCATGTTGATTTTTTTTTAGTGCTGTTAGACTGGCATGAGATATTAGCCCTAGGGCAGTAAATCGTGGGAGGTTTTAGGTAAAAGCTCTAAAATATTGAAGCAAGGTGAAAAAGTTCGAGTGTATGTAATTTAAATACCAGCTCACAGTCCAAGACTAAGGTCTGTGCTGTTTTATTGCTTGTCCTTCAAAATGCTCTCGAAAACCAGGCAAGTTCAAATCAAATCAATCAAAATGGCTGCCGCAGGTCGAAAGCTGCTGGCGATGCAGGATCCTGTTCAGGTACAGTGTGGGAAAGACACTCATCTCTGTCATGCTACTGATAGTTTTGTTTGCATTTGGCCTCCCCGCTTTCCGCTGACCGAGGCATTTTTTTGTGTCAAATAAAGGCTTTTTTATATATATGGGGAAACTGTAAAATACTATAAAAACACGTTCTGGGTCGAATACAGTGTGGTTTTTATATATTTCATATTCTCAATAACCCTGAACCTCTAGTGTGTTCAGATCTTCTACAGATATCTGAACAATGTTTCTGAAAGTAGATTCTAATATACCGCATGGACGTATACCTTACGTTTTGCATTTCTCAACTGATCATTGTTAAACAATCAGTAGAATTGCAAGGCACCATTATACTATATGCACTTTGGAGATTTTGAAGGAAATGCAAGTCAGGACCAATGAAACGGAATATAATTCAGTCTCAGTTTGATTTATTTAAGTGCTTAATCTTTCGCGCTTGTAAATGGATGTTTACGAATTTTTGACTAACCCCAAAAATGGAAGATTTTCTTTAAAAATGGAAGATCAGTGCCGTAATGACGGGAATACAGTCATAAGAAAATGAAAGTGCACCCTCTTTGAATTCCGTGGTTTTACATAGCAGGGCATAATAAAAATCATCTGCTCCTTAGCAGATCTTAAATTTAGTTCAGGTGGACAATGACATACAGTGTCATTAGTCATTTTTACAAAAATAAAGCCAAAACATTACAGTCGTGTGTGAAAAATTAAGTACGCCTTTACTGCTTCCATAGGATTTATAAAAGCTAAGCAGTAGCCATGTGCTGCTAATGAAATGCCTTTGATTAGTTGATCATCAGCAAGTGTGACCATCTCAATCAAGGTGTTTGGCCATGTCAAAGTTCAGACCTCAACCTGACTGAAATGCTGTGGCAAAACTGTGCATAAACAAGTGCCTACAAACCTAAATAAACTGAATTTTATAAGAGTGAGCCAAAATTCTTTACAAGCTAAGCTGAACTTAGTTTCACAAATGGTTTCTTCATTCCTGCTTGATTTTTGTGAAAAATAAATAATGGCACGCTGTAATATGTCACTAATTCCATCTGCAGTTGTATTTATCTAATTCTAAGACCTGATAAGGACCAGGTGATTTTTATTCTGTCCTGATATGTAAAAACCATAGAATTTGACGAATGTGTACTTTCATTTTCACGTGACTTCAACAAATCATCTTCTTCTTTTTCTTCTTCTTTCGACTGCTCCATTAGGGGTCGCCACAGCGGATCATCCGTCTCCATACCCCCCTGTCCTCTACATCTGCCTCTTTCAACCCAACCACCTGACTGTATAACAAATAATAATAATAATAATAATTTTTATTTTATATAGCACCTATAAAAGTTACATTTCAAAGTGCTTTCAAAGCATAAAAATATTAAATTAAAATTAAATAAAATAATAATAATAATAATAATAATAACTAAATAAAATTAACATCACAGATACTACATCACAAAAATAAAAATCACCTGAAAGTTTTCTTGAACAGATGAAAACCTGAAAGATTTTAAAACACAAAGATTCAGCCTGTCTAATCTCAATGGGGAGAGAATTCCACAGAGTATTCCACAAAGACTTGTAATTATCAGACACAGTATTGTAGCAAAACTTTGCAAAGTAACACTGAGTGCCTGAGTCTATTTAAAGGGAGTGGTGTGATTGCTATACGCTCGGACAGGAGGTCATGTGGGCTTTTTGACATGGGTGGAAGTTGTGACATGGGTGTTACAGTAAGCTGCATCACCAAAGAAAGCAATCCAGGAGTTGAACAGGTGTTTTCTCAGGGTTTCTCGTTTGTGCGAATAAACTGTACAGAGGATATGAGTCTTGCAGGAATGCTGAGATACTGGAGTTGCCCATAGTGATGATGAGAGTCAAGAATCAACATTACAGAATATAGTGGTGTTCCTTCAATGTCTATTGATAAAGAGGGGGTTTGGTTTAGGGTGGTATCATCTAGCACAGTGGTCCCCAAATTTTTTTGCACCACGGACCGGTTTAATGTCAGACAATATTTTCACGGCCCGGCCTTTAAGGTGTGGCGGATAAATACATCAAAATAAAATGATTCGACCGGCATAAAAACTGGTATTTTCTAAATATATTAATAATCGTGAATCCACTGTGTTTTTTTTGTTAATTTTGCTAGCTTGGGGGTTTCAATTTAGCGGTAATGTATTATGTGTTAGCGGCCGGAGCAGCCCCTTTAAGAAGGTAGCGGATGGAGGTAAGACATGTGACCGAGGCATCATGACATGCATCAAGCTTGTTTGTGGTTGCTTTGAGTGTATGAACTTTATCTTTAATAGGAAAATCACAAAAAGTAAAATCACAAAAAATATTTGATAAATCCTGTTCTTTTTCTAACTTCGCTCGGTGTTTCACTATGGGAATCGCTTTGGGCGTGACCAACTACGGAAGCTCTTATGACACCACGTCTGTCTTGACAGACAGGTCGACCTGAGATCAGGCTCCGCCCCACCTTTATCCCTCAGGTCGACCCCATCTAACATCAAACATCAGCCGCACGCTACCACGAGCTGGGCGGACCTGATCGATGCCGAATCGCCGGTCATGCCGCCTCTGTTTGACTACCTCCTCGCGGAGGATGAGGAACGACCGCGCGACGAGGACGAGGACGCGGATGCGAACTCGGACCTCCTCGACTTGGACATGGAGGACGAGGATGAGGACGACAGTGGTCCCTTCCCGGCCCAACAGTCGAGGCCCCAGAGCGCGGGCGATGCAACCTCACAGGCTGAAGGTAACCTGCACGAGGTATGCAAGCGAGCCGCGGCTAAGCTAGGACTAGCTTGGCCCACGGCCCAGGACGCGGAGGGAGCTGTAAGAGACCTTTACGACGGGAAAAGGCTGCTGCCTGCTCAACCTGCTGCTAGACAGCTCCTGCCCGCCGTGCCGGCTTGCATGAAGGAAATGTCCCGTTACTGGTCTAGCCCCTTCAAGAGCAAGCTTCCCGCAAAAGGGTGCTCCAAGCTGGAGATTCAAGGGATGGAAGAGCTGGGGTTGGCCGGACCCCCGGCTGTGGAGCCTTCGGTGGCTTATCACCTCCATCCGAATCGGCGTTCTATCTCTGCCTCCTCTCAAATTGCGCTGCCTGGGAAAATCGAGAGATTGACGGCGTCCATCCATCAGAGGATGTATAAATACGCGGCGCAGTCAGTGTGCTCGCTAAACGCGGTGACTTTGCTGTCCGCGTACCAGGCGGAGATTTTAGAGGAGATGGGACGACAGCTCGACACGGGAGTTCCTAACCCGGTACTTTGGGACGAGATCTGTGTGGTGAACGACCTAATCCTACGCTCTTCACGAGGCGCGGTTCAGGGCTGCGGCCGCGTGATGGGCTTGGCTGTGTCAGGTGAGAGAGCGTTGTGGCTTAACCTGTCAGGCTTGGGTGACACACAGAAAGCGGAAGTCATGGATGCTGCCTAAGACCCCGCTAAAGGTCTGTTCGGTCCAGCTCTGGAAAAGATGAGAGAAACCAGCACTCTCAGGAAACAAGAGGACGAAGCGTTCAACCTCTGTTTGCCTCATAAGCTGTCTCAGAACCCGCCCCCTCAGCCAGCGCGACGGGGTTTTGCCGCAGCCGCGGCTGCGAGAGGGAGACCAATGAGCGCGAGGAGTGCGAGAGCGGCTCCCGGCGGACAGCAAGCTGGTCAACGTCCGAGATCAGAGGGCTCGGGACCGTGGGGAAAGCATTCATTTGCGGCCGTGGCGGCGAGAAACCGTCCGCCCCACCCCGAGGAGCGGAAGAAGAAGCGTGCGACCTGACACGCGAATGTTCTCCTATCCTCCTTTCTCCGCCGGCGAAGAAAAGGAGAAGGGAACACAGCCCGGTTCTAAGTTCCGTAAGGGCTTCCTCCATAGTTTCTCCTCGGGTTCGAGGAATAAGGGAAAATGTTCAGTGTCACCAAGCACTCACGACATGTGTTCACTCGCACGTCAGTTCAGACGATTGCGAAATAAAAGTTTCATCATCGCATCCAAGCCGCGGGCTGAAGGCGATGTGTTCAGAAATAAAAAGCAAAATAAATGTGGCACTTTCGCATCCAGGCGATCAGCCGAGGGCGATTGTGTGCAAAAATTCCAAGAATTCAGCGTGCACCCCCCTAGTTTTGCCGCTGGAGGGCACGCTCGCTCTGCCAGCGGAGCCCAGCGCGGCGACGGTTGTGATGTCATCAACGCGCGACCAGAGTTGTGTACGCGGGGGCTCCCTTTCTGCGCGCCTCATCAATTGGCGCGCATGCGCTGTTCATCCGTGGGTTTTAAACACGATTTCACGGGGATACAGGCTTCAATTCGCAATGAAACCACCCAGATTCAACGGTGTGTTGGTCTCGGTGGCCGAAGGAGAGTCGGCTCGCGTCTTAATGGCCGAGATCGACTCTCTTTTGAGCAAAAAAGGCAATCAGAGTTGTTCCGGAGGAAGAAAGCCGTCAGGGTTTTTACTCCCGGTACTTTGTGATCCCAAAGAAAGGAAGCACATCTCTTCGTCCGATCTTGGACTTGCGTGTGTTAAACAAGCACCTGAGAAAATATTCATTCAGAATGTTGACGCACAAAGCACTCTGTCGGTCGATCCGTCCAAACGATTGGTTTGTGACGATCGATCTATCGGACGCGTATTTTCACATAGACGTTTACCCGTCACACAGAAAATATTTGAGGTTTGCACACAGAGGCACTGCCTACGAGTTTCAAACCATTCCGTTCGGTCTGTCTCTCGCTCCGAGAACTTTCAGCAAGTTTGTGGAGGCGGCTCTTTTGCCATTGAGAAACAGCGGGATTCGGATTTTGTCTTATATAGACGATTATCTGATATGCTCCTCGTCAAGGGAGCGAGGGATCAGAGATGCGGAGAGCGTAGTCACACATCTCTGCAACTTGGGTTTCAAAATAAACAGGGAAAAGAGCCGCTTGTGTCCTGCGCAGCACGCGGAATATCTAGGACTCAGTATAGATTCCCTCTCCTATCGAGTCACGCTGACGGAGAGAAGAATCGCATCTCTCATGCAGTGTCGCTCCCGTTTTCGGGCGGGGACTATGGTCCCGTTCCAAGTGTGCCTACGAATGCTGGGTTTAATGGTCTCAGTGATTTTTGTGGTGCGTCTGGGACTTCTCATGATGAGAGATTTTCAGAGATGGGTCGCGCGGCTGCGCTTATGTCCCCGACGTCATCTCAATCGGCCGGTCAAGATATGCGTGCGTCTTGGCGCTCCGCCAATGGGGATGCCCCGCGACTCTTCGGTCGGGGATTCCCTTGGGGGCGGTGTCGTCGAGGGTTACTATGACGACGGACGTGTCTTTGGCGGGCTGGGGCGCGACCCTTATGGGCAGAGCTGTGACCGGCGTTTGGCCTCCACAGCTAATCCCGAGTCATATAAACTACTTGGAGTTGTTAGCAGTGTTTCTAGCTCTGAAACATTTTCTGGCTTTCATAAAGGGCCGACATGTGTTGCATGTGGTCGCATACATCAACCGGCAGGGGGATGTGCGCTCCCTCCAGTTGCATCAGTTAGCAAGGAAACTGATAATGTGGTGCGACACGAGGCTTTTGTCCATCAGAGCGACTCATGTTCCAGGCAAATGGAACAAGGGTGCAGATCTGTTGTCCAGGGGAAACCCCCTGTACGGGGAATGGAAACTGCACACCCAGGTGGTGGAGCAGATATGGCAGAGATACGGCCGGGCTGCCGTAGATCTCTACGCCTCGCGAGAAAACGCTCAGTGTCCTCTGTACTTTTCTCTAAGGGACAAAGATGCACCGTTGGGTGTGGATGCGTTAGCCCACCCATGGCCAAACGTTCTTCTCTACGCATTCCCTCCACTGAGCTTGATTTCCCTCCCCCTAGCCAGGGTCAGAGAACTCAGCTTGTCACTGATTCTGATAGCTCCACGCTGGGCGTCCAGACACTGGATCGCAGAAATAGTTCAGCTGCTGTCGGATCAGCCGTGGCCACTCCCTCCACGGAGGGACCTTCTGTCCCAGGCGGGCGGGGAGATTTATCATCCGCACCCGGACAGGATAGCTCTCTGGGCCTGGCCTGTGAGAGGTGGATCTTGAGTGTGGCAGGTTTACCCCAATCGGTTATACACACTATCCAGAGTGCTAGGGCCTCGTCTACTCGCACGCTTTATGACAATAAATGTCGAGTTTTTGAGGAGTGGTGTGGCCGTGGTCGCATTGTCTCTTTCCAGTGCTCTGTGGGAGACATTATGTGCTTTCTCCAGGATTTGCTGGATAAAGGCAAAGCTTTTTCTACTTTGAAGGTGGCTATTTCTGCGTGTCATGTCGGGTTTAGTAACGAACCTGCGGGTCGGCACCCTTTGATTAGTCGGTTTATGAAAGGTGCACGCCGTATGAGGCCGGTGTCTCGGCGGTTAGTGCCTCAGTGGGATCTGTCTTTGGTTTTGGAGGCCCTTTCTCATCACCCCTTCGAGCCGGTGGATGGCATAGGGCTGAAATTTCTTTCTCTTAAGACGGCACTACTTGTGGCTCTAGTGACTGCTAAGCGTGTAAGCGAGCTGCGAGCCCTGTCTGTCAGTCCATCCTGTTTGCAGTTTGCCCCTGGGCTCACGAAAGTTTCCTTTTGCCCTAACCCGGCGTTTGTACCGAAAATGGTGGATTCTTCTTATAGACGTCCCGTTACGGAACTTTCGGCCTTTCACCCTCCTCCGTTCTCATCTCAGGAGGAGGAGAGGTTGAGTTCCTTGTGCCCAGTGCGGGCTCTCCATACGTACGTCAGGAGAACAGCGGGTTTCAGGAAGTCTGACCAGCTGTTTGTGTCTTGGGCTACCCCCCACAAAGGGAAGCCGTTGTCGAGACACCGGCTGTCCCACTGGATTGTGGAGGCTATATCTCTAGCGTATGAATGCTGTGGTTCTCAGGCACCTGTGGGTCTGAGGGCCCACTCGACTAGAGGGATGGCGACTTCATGGGCCCTACTTAAGGGAGTTTCTGTTCAGGAAATTTGTGCGGCGGCTGGTTGGGCTACGCCTCACACCTTTGTGCGGTTTTATAGACTAGATGTGTCTGAGTCGTCCTTGGCACATGCGGTGCTGGGAGCCAGACGTCCTGTGCCCATGTGATTGGGTGTAGCGGGATCATGTGCAATCCGGGAGTGGTCTATATCTCCCATAGTGAAACACCGAGCGAAGTTAGAAAAAGAACGATGGGTTACTTAATGTAATCCTTCTTTGATAACAGAGTGAGGTGTTTCACCAGCACTTCCCTCCTTGCACGAGGACGGGAAGAAATCTCGCTGCAATGATGTTAGATGGGGTCGACCTGAGGGATAAAGGTGGGGCGGTGCCTGATCTCAGGTCGACCTGTCTGTCAAGACAGACGTGGTGTCATAAGAGCTTCCGTAGTTGGTCACGCCCAAAGCGATTCCCATAGTGAAACACCTCACTCTGTTATCAAAGAACCCGGGATTACGTTAAGTAACCCATCGTTCATTGTGTCCCACCTGTCATGTCTTCATTTCCCACTAGAGGGCCACACCCCACACTCTGAAAACCACTGCGGCCTAAGATTATCGGGTTCTTTCCTTATGAAAGGTGTTTATACTGTATGAGGGAGTGTAAGCGTAGGTTTGCTTCTTTTGTTAGTAAAATACGTGGGGTAACTGTTGATATGCCAATTTTTATGCTACCTCTATTACCTCTAACTCTACTTCTCAAACATCCGGACGGCAGAGGCCAATTCAAGTGTCTTCCCAGACATTTTGTGTAATGAAAAGACTGTTGTGTGAAATGGGCGTTATCATGATGGCAGGAGGTGGTATTAAAAAAATTCTACACTAATGGTGCTCACTGGTGCTATTCTGATGACCTGCGTTAGCATTTCTGCGATTTAATCATGGACAGCAAGTTAGAACAAAGAACAAACTGGACAAATCTGCCACAGAGACGTTTGACATGACATACGTTTGACATACAGTACTGCTGCAATGAGTCGTTCGAGGTGTTTTGAGCGGCACACGCGCTTCAAGAGAGGAAGGACATCACTGGAGGACCACAAGAGATCAGGAAGAGCTTTAACAAGCTCAATCCCCAAAAATGTTGAAACCATTCAGCAACAGGGGCATGATGATCGTCGGAGAGCAAGCCACATGAGCTCACTTCCGCACCCACCCAACTCACGGGATTTGGTACCTGCGGACTTTGCCCTCTTCCTGAAGATGAAGATCCAGTGCTTGATACGCTCCGAAAAGAAGACTTCCAGGACACATTTCAGAAGTGGCAGGAACACTAAGAGCGCTGTATTGCTGTGCAAGGTGAATATTTTGAAGGTGATAGTGTGTAAACATAGATAAATAAACTACTTTCTTGTAAACAGAGCTAGTCTCAAAATGTTTTGATACAACCTCGTACTTGGATTTACCACTTGTTCTGGTTGGTTCACAGACACCAGTCTTGGGCATTTCAGTAAAGCCTGCTGTATCCATGCATTTAGTGCAGTCTTCTGTCATGGAGCAGGCAGTTGGAATTTTAGATATTGTTGTTTTATTAAACCTAAACCAAAAAAAAAAAAAAACAGCTATCCAGCTGACAAGCAACATAGGCAAAGTGCTAATCGACTAATCGACACGGGCTGGTTGAAGAGACTCCTGACCTTGACCAGGGACAGGATATTGCCTACAGCCATAATGATGACATAAGCCAAGAGTCCATGTCTTCTTCTCCTCCTTCTTCTTCATCTGCCTCTTTTAAACCAAGCCTCTAAACCCAACACATGCATAAACCCAATCCTTGGCCTTCCTCTTTTCCTCGTGCCTGGCGGCTTCATCCTCAGCATTCTTCTCCCGATTTGCCCCATGTATATATCCCTCCTCTGCACATGACCAAACCACCTCAATCTAGTCCCTCTCACCTTGTCTCCAAAACATCCTACCTGTATGGTCCCTCTAATAAACTCATTTCTAATCTAGTCCATCCTCCACTCCCGATGAAAATAGCAGCATCTTCAACTCTGACACCTTCAACTCCACCTCCTGTCTTTTAGTCAATAATGCAGCAATTCAATGTATAAGAGTGAATTTTCCGAGTGAATAGGATTGAAAACTTTCAGAAACCTTTTTCAGCAGTGTGATCGGATTGTACCAGGACTCAATTGGTCATCTTCTCTAGCTACAAGCTTCTTATAAATCATTTTAAATTAATAATAATAATTATAAATGGGAAATGATTCCTATTTATTTTCTCGATCGGATGTCAGAACCCAAATTTTCTATATTTAGCATAAATTTTTCGACCACTCGTGTTCTTTCTGGTAGCAGGAAATTCAAAGCGTGTGTGTGTGTGTGTGTGTGTGTGTGTGTGTGTGTGTGTGTGTGCGTGACCTAATTACCCACTCCTAACCCTAACCATCACTCATAAACACACGTACGCACCAAATCAAACACAACCGCCATGCACCTCTGTACCTGCCAGCCAGCCCTCGAAACTAAGAGCCTTTATGTGCTGTGGATTTTGTGGCCTGAGGCTCAGGCACACAGCACAAGGTTCCTGGAAAGTGCACACCATCGGGGGATTCACACACTCACTAATGCACACATTCATACACATACAGTAGGCTGCATCATGCTGCACCAAACCATCCCCCTGGTGACCACAAAAAAAAACACCTGCCACCCACACTGACCAGACGCTGGTCAGCAGGAATTAGACTCTCACCCCTTAAACCAAAATCTTTACCAGTACTATACACTACAGTTTACCTCCATAACTCATTTCGCCACTTCTGAAAAGACCAGTTTGCCAACTTACATCCCCCCAAAATTAAAAGGTTCGATGGAATGAATTACCATTTCCCTGAAATATATGCTGTCATAAAATGTTTTAAGAAGGAAGCGACTGGTGTGGGAACAGGATATTCAGATATATTTGTGTCATTACTAGTTTTTCACGACTGACGGAAAAAATCTGTTCGCGTACCTGCTCGGAGACGTTACAGACTGCACGTGTTTTAGCTGGGCTTGTTGTTTTCGCCAGCATGAAAGAGAAAGCCATGTTCCTGATACCCATTCCATATTCTTTCCAAATGCTTTCTGCATATGGAAGCTACAAACAAAATGTTTACTGCTGAATAACAAAAGCACAGATAAATACAGGGAGATTCCTTTTTTAAAGGGACTGACAGGAAACACCATTCAGTAGGGTTTTATGGAGAACCTTTGATGCTTTGCTAGAGTGTTACTAGTTTGTTCAGATTGGTTTCTATGTGGTTGCTTGGGGGTTCAGGTTAATAGGTAGGGCTTTGCTAGTCTACAGGTTGGTTGCTAGGTCGTTGCTAGTTTGTTCGTGCTGCTAGGGGTTTGCTAATGTGTTCAGGTTGGTTGTGAGAGTGTTGCTAGTGTTCATGTTTATTGCTAGGTTGTTGCTAGCGTTCAGGTTAATTGCTAGAGCTTTACTATTGTTCAATTTGAAAGCTAGGTGGTATCTTGGGTGTTCAAGGCGGTTGTAAGGGTGTTGCTAGTGTTCGTGGTTGGTTGCTAGGACATTTCTCGAATCTGGGTTAAATGGTAGGGCCTTGCTAGTTTTCAAGTTGGTTGCTACGGCTTTGCTAGTTTGTTCAGGTTGGCTGCTAGGAATCTATTAGGCTTTCCAATGTGTTCAAGTTGGTTGTTAGGGTGTTGCTAATATGTTCAGGTTGGTTGCTTGGGCACTAGGTTTAGGTGGTTGTCAGGGTGTTGCTAGTGGTTGCTAGATGGTTACTTGGGTTTTGTTAGTTTATTCAATTTGGTTTCTATGATGTTGCTTATGTTAAGGTTGATTGTTAGGGTGTCGGCTAATTTGTTCTGGTTGGTTGGTATGGTGTTGCTAGTGCTAAAAAAGCAAGAACCGACTAAAAATAATGCTGTATGTACACATTTCCTGAACATGACATTAAAAAATGTGTACAGCTGCCAATTCATCTGGTAAACCCACAAAATCATGCGGAAGCAACTCAAAGCATTAAATCAATCAGGTCAGTGTGAGAATTTCAGTTAATGTTCACATCAGTTGGTTGGTGGTACAAGATTGTCTCAGTGTACACTTTGGCATAAAACTAAAAACATTCAGAAAACAGCAGGTAAACATTCTAGGTCAATAAAAGATGCCAGACTGGATTAAGTTGACAGAAAGGCTACGAGAAGGCTATGTCTTCTTTTGACAAGCGTAAGGAATTGTGACAAGTTTTTCTTTCTTTTTTTTTTAAGAGTGATAACATTCCTGTTAGTTTAAACGAGTCTAGCCATTCTCCTCTGGCCTCTCATAAAGTAGGAATGAATTGGAACAAACAACAATTATTTATCAAACCATTCTGTGTAAGCTCTAGAGACTGTTAGGCATGAAATTCTGAGGTTTTTAAAATAGTGCATGAGCATGTCACAATCAGAGTCACTGAAATCATAATTTTTCTTCTGATGTCTGATATGAACCTTACCTAAAGCTTTGACAAGCACGATTTTATATGAAAAATACAATTATAATCAATTCTTGTAATTGAATGAAGAGCAAACTGAATCCCATAAGGAATGTATTTCCTAAAATGATGTCAGACCTCAATAATTTTTCGAATATCTTCTTCTTCTTCTTCTTCTTCTTCCAGCTGCTCCAGTTAGGGGTCGCCGCAGCGGATCATTCGTCTTCATATCTTTTTTGTTTGTTTGTTTGTTTGTTTGTTTTTTAACTGTTTTAGAATAATTTTTCTAATATAGACTCTAATTTTCTATTCTTTTTTTTCTCTAGCACAAATACTTTCTGGTTTGAGCCAAGCAGTTACCATTATTGTGTGTAAGTGTGATGTTTGTTTATGTAGTTTTCTATAGTATATAATTCTCTCATTGGTTGATTAATTACTACTTTAATTGGTGCCATTTGTTACAGAAACTACTGATTTACTTCCATGTACATTTACACATCCTTGTATATGCCACTTAGGTATTGTATGCATTCTTTTATCGTCTTGTGGATTTCAGTCAAACACTGCCACCATGTGGTGAGTTTCTTTTATACGCTTATAGTGTTATCAGATCTTTGAAGAAGTTTGAAGTTTTATGGAAAGTCACTGATAGTTTCATCATGTTTGTTTATCTCATGAAAGCTGGATAGAAAAGTAAAGCATGATACAGACTAGGCTATATATCTGATCACTTCTGAGCAATGAATAATGAAGTGATTAGCACGTGTTAGCAAAAATGATACACATTCAGATCGTAGTTTTGTTACGCGCGCACACAAGTAAAGAAAACGTTAGCTTGCTAGCAAACAAAAATAAATGGTCATGTTGCTCATGTTAAGATTGATCAATAGGTGGTTTGTGTGTTCAGGTTGGTTGCTAGCGAGTTGTTTGGGTGTTCAGGTTATTTAAAAGGCTTTCTCTCTGCTGGAGAGAACACTGATCAGAATCACTGACTTACTTTTTAATATATTTTTGTGACTATAAATATGTATAAAATTATTCCCAATAGTCTATTCTCTTCATAGTTAGAGCAATAAAGGATGGAAATGTGTTGACTAGTGAGGAGAGTGTGTTGAGAAGATGGAGGGAGTATTTTGAGCAGCTGATGAACGAGGAAAATGAGAGAGAGAGAGAGAAGGTTGGATGGTGTGAAGATGGTGAAACAGGAAGTTAATAGGATTAGTAAGGAGGAAGTGAGAGCAGCGATTAAGAGGATGAAGAGTGGAAAGTCGGTTGGACCAGATGACATACCGGTAGAAGCATGGAGATGTTTAGGAGAGATGGCAGTGGAGTTTTTAACAAGATTGTTAGAAAATGTTGAGAAGATGCCTGAGGAATGGAGAAGGAGTGTGCTGGTAGTACATGTGTGTGAATGAGAGGGAGGGCAGTGGAGTGGTGTGGTTGCAGGGAGAAGAGGTGGAGAAGGTGGAGGAGTTTAGGTACCTGGGGTCAACAGTGCAAAGTAATGGAGAGTGTGTTAGAGAAGTGAAGAAAAGAGTGCAGGCAGGGTGGAGTGGGTGGAGAAGAGTGATAGCAGGAATGATTTGTGATAGTAGAGTATCTGCAAGAGTGAAAGGGAAAGTTTATAGGACTGTGGTGAGACCTGCGATGTTGTATGGTTTAGAGACAGTGGCATTGAGTAACAGACAGGAGGTGGAGCGAGCTGAAGATGTTAAGATTTTCATTGGGAGTATCGAGGATGGACTGAATTAGAATAGATTTTATTAGAGGGACAGCGCATGTAGGACGTTTTGGGGACAAAGTGAGAGAGGCCTGATTGAGACAGTTTGTGCAGAGGAGGGACATGGGGTATATCGGTCGGAGAGTGCTGAGGATGGAGCCACCAAGAAGGAGGTTTATGGATGTGGTGAGGGAAGACATGCAGGTAGTTGGTTTGAAAGAGGCAGATGTAGAGGACAGGGGGGTATAATCTGCTGTAGCGACCCCTAATGGGAGCAGTGGAAAGATGAAGTCTATTCTCTTTATATTGAAGCTTTTTTCTCAGCTGTGCTGCTGCAATTTCAGTCATCACATGCCGTGTTCAAAGGACTCAGTCTGCCCTGATCCTTCACTGTAAAAAACTACAGGTGTCCTAACGCTTACAATCCATGTTGCTTGACGCTGTTGCTTTAACCAATCTGATTGCGAGTTGACCTCTCTAGGGCCAATCATGTTGGCATTTTCACGTCCTTTGATCGGATGGTCAGAGAGTGCACTAGTCAGAGCTTGCAAACCGCATCTGTAGCAAACTGCACAAGGTTTAATAGTTAATAGTAATGTTTTGTCGTTTCACAATGGGGAACAGAGGAGAAGAAATTGATTTGGTCACAGATACACTTACAAGGACATTTACAAGACAGACTTTTTTTTTAACGCACAGAAACCTGGTGTTATATTATGAGGGAAATATGCTAGAGAAGATGTATGCAGGTGCGCAGCAGTGGCTGCAGTAAAAAGATACTTATTGAATTATGTTCATTGGGTTTCTTCTTTTAGTAATGCAATTCATGCTGCATGAGATACCTGTCTGTGCTGCAGCGCTCCGTTATAAAGCGTTTCTGTATAATATTGATATTTTCTGTAGCAATGATGTCATGATGGTATTAAGAGGTGGGCTGACCACCTGGGCACCACTGAAGGCCTTGGAGTGAAATGCATGGCATGCAGCTGGTTGCTTGGGTGTTCAGGTAGTTTGTTCCCTTCTATTGATGGCATGTTATGTTAGAACTTGATCACATGCTGCTATTTACTGGACACCAATAAGAAGCCATTAATCATGCAGGTACCAGTAAGTATTTAATTTGTATCTAATGATTTATTTATCTAATTAAGTATTTAATGATGCACAAAAATACATGGTATAATGGCACCATGTGGTAATGGTTTGGTCATATGCTGCAAAAAACTAAGTCCAGTCACATAATACTTTTCCTAGTCATGTGTTTTTCTCCAAATCTTTTACCACAAAATTGGAGGCACACACTAGGTTTTTTAATGTGTTGGAATTCAATTTCCCTCGAATTAGGAAGAACCAAACCTGCACAAAGCCAGCTCCATGAAGATCTGATGTACATGGGTTGGAGTGGAAGATCTCCTGCTATAGATCTCTGACAAACCCTATTGAACACCTTTGGGATAATTGAAACACTGACTGCTCCCAAGGCCTCCTCAGATCACTTTCATCAGCACATGTCTATACCAACACCCATGTGCTCTCCAAAATCTAGTGGAACATCTTCCCAGAAGAGTGGAGTTTTTTTGTATAACAAAGAGACTAAATATGGAACGGGAAATTCAAAAAAAGTACATTCCAATCTTCTTGACATTCATCCATATAGTGTATTTACAAAGACAGTTGAAAGCACTGCACGTCACTCTGGATAAGGACATCTGCCAAATACCATAATATGATGATCATAAGTAAGCACACTGGCATAACTTTAGTGTAATATCTGTTGCCGTGTCCTATGTTGACTTTTGTATTTTATTATATGCTTAAATTCTGTACAGCACTTCGGCCAACAGCTATTGTTTTTAAAATGTGCTTTATAAATAAACCTGACTTGACTAAACATAAAAGAGTTGTTTGGTCAGGTTGGTTGCTGGGTTACAGCTGGGCTTTGCAGAAAGACTGATTGAATAGTGTATCAATTATTTCTAAAGCCATCATCTAAAATGCTGAAACATCAGAAATAGTAACCTTTTTAGCTGATCATATTCCATGAAGCAATAATTATTAGATTCCTTTTAATTAAAGGTATTTTGTAAATACATGGTACAAGTAATAAATATTTAGGCCTGAAAAGTGGTCTGTGTGTAATTTTTAAAACAGCTGTAAATGTTCGTTCCTTGGCTTCAACATTCCACTCAATTTCTAAACAGTACATCCTGCATCAGAAAGAGAACATCTCCAAAAAAAATTAAATAAATAAATAAATAAATAAGTCAGACAAATGTTTAATTTTGAGTCTTTTTTTAATTCTGCAATAAACAGGACTGCAAACATACACTTTAGAAGAATGTTTTTGGTCTCCTGGTGGTGAAGCGGGGCTTGTGCTGTTGACGCAGGACCCTGTGAGGCAGAGGGAACTTGATCTTGGAATCCTGCAAGATGAAAAAAAAAAAAAATTAAAAATCATGAACCATGTTAGCCGATAATCTTATTTCCTTAAATAAACACGTTTGCAGCGGAATGTCGCCAGTTTTCAAAGCCGCCAGATTTTAAGACTTAACACTTGATCTGGAAGAGATCTCTGGTCATTTTTTTTTGCAGGTATTAAAGCTGAACTGGCAACAGAACCAGTCCAGTGAGAGACCTGCTGATAAGCACCACTTATAGTACCAGGATAGTCCATAAATATATTAGTCAGCAGATGAACGAATGAAGATGCAACACTTACGTGGAACTGCTTGATGGCGGCTCTGCGGCACTTGTTGGCTGGAATCACCTGCACCTTCATGATATGAATGGCATGAGCGCGAGCGCGGTGACGGGCTCCCATATCCCGGTCTGCACAAATCGAGCAAAAGTTCATTATTTGACTAAAATCAAACTGATCGAAATTGATCACACAAACATGATCCTGCAGTTCGATGTTGAACCAAGAATTCACTTCCATTGGCACGTAAGAGCTTATGAAAGGCGACAAGGTCCTATTTCTTTGCGCACACATAGCAAGAGCATTATATACATGCACAATGATCTTTGGGTTTGCGTGCGGTTTTCATCAAGGCTCCGAAGTTAAGTAATCATGATACTCACAGCACTGGGTAACGGCTCCGGAGGTGGTGAGGTCTCTGTACTCGCGGTACATGTTGTGGGTGCCACTGCGAGAGTCATAACGCAGCCAGATGCCAAAGTTTTTCACCTTCAGAGGAGATTGCTCATGAACCTAACAACAAAAAAAAAAAGAAAAAAAAAAGAAAAAGAAAGACATTAAACATTTTCTTTCAACTGTGACAATGGTGCAGCTCAGACCAGGGTTTCTGGAGGTTTCACAAAGTCGAATTGTAGAATTTTATAACCTTTAAGGATGAAATTTAAGACCATCACATCAAAAACACAAATACGCTGTTAGCAAATGGTCCTAACCGAGCCCAAAATGTATTTTCTTTCACGCCAAGTATCTCTAAACTTGCGCCTCCCCATAGCTGACAAATAAAATCAGTTTTATGTCTGTGGTACAATCCAAGGGACAAATTCGCTCCAATTAAAGAAATCTGATTGGCTGTTGCATGCTGGTCTTGTTTGTTGCATAATTCAGCGAATTATATTTGGATTTGCGAAAGAAAGAATGAACTAAACCACATGGACTTCGGAAAATCAAGATCTGTAAACATATTTAAGACTTAGAACAGCGAATTTAAGACTACTGCAGTCTTTAAACTTATCTGTGCACCATATTGTCAGGAATGTTTGGGCAAAACGCATTAAAGCACAAACACTTCCTCCGGGGGTAATCCACTCACTGAAAGTCCTGTTTTTAAGGATTTAAAAAGATTTTGCATGCCGACTTGACCATCACCTGTCTGATTTTAGACCAGTTTGGTATGTTCCCTGCACACACACACACACACTCTCTCTCTCTCTCTCTCTGCATCAGAAACCTGCGATCGACAGATCAGGCCACGGTGTCCGTATCCTTACCAGGCCGCAGTACACGGTCTCTCCTGAAGCCTTCTTCATCTTCCTCAGCTGGGAGACGAAGTACCAGAAGCGAGACTTGGCCACCACATGATTGGGGGCGAAGATCCTCATGCGGTACAGAGGAGGAGCCGGGTTCTTGGCAGAGGGCAACAGACGCCCGACAACTTTGTACTCCCTAAGCTGGAAGTAAAAAAAAAAATAGCTTAATACCAATTTATATATATATTAAAAAAGTACCCTATTATACAGCTGAAACAATTCCTTGAGAAACTTGAGTGAATTCGAACACAAAAATGCACCGAGGCAAATCATTTGCTTTGTTTAGTCCATTTAACATCACACTGCTCCAACGTTTCCCCACGGACCATTATTACTGACGCACCACCCGCCAAACTCTAGAACATGTACCACAGAAGATGCTACAGAATGAGAAGAGAAAAAAAAAAAAAAAGTTATAACTTTGGGATAATTTCAAACTAAAAAATAAAAACTGTACAGTGCATTTACCCATTTTTGTTTTAGTTAAACTAATTAGTTAATTATATATATATATATATATATATATATATATATATATATATATATATCTAAAAAAAAAAATGAAAAACCACTTGTTCATTTTAACAAGCCGGTCTTATTTTCATGTTTATTTAGTATTGCTTTCTTTAATAAAGAAAAACTCTTATCCGATTATTTGATTAATCGATGGAATAATTGCTAGAACGCTCCACTACTAAAATAATCTATAACTACAGCCCTACACTATTATAGTCAACATCCTATTAATAAAATGACATGTTTAAAGTATTTCGTAACAAGATTTGGACCAAAAAGCATGGAAGAAACCATGAGCACCAACTTACTGATGTTTGAACATCTCAAAAAATGACTTACACCAAACTCAAAGGATGTTTGGCTTACGAACAAATCGATCAGGCTTCATGGTCACTATATATTCACACCTACTTGATTAAATGCTTTTAAACCCTGGTAAATTTGTGCAGATGATCCGAGATGCTGATTTTCACAATATCCTGCTGATCAACTCAATAGTATGATCATTCAGGTGCATCATGTGGACACGGAATCCCAGGTTTCTCACACAGTCCGTTTACTAATCATTAAAAGAATATTCAATAGATTTAGCTTATTTTTTTCAACTGAAATCAGATATCCGCACTAAATACTTATGCGCCATAATAAGAGAAGAAACAGGCGACCAGCACCACATGGCTCCCCAATTGTCGGCCGCCATGTTGTAACTCCAACGCGGCCGTGAATTTATTAACTTTATAGCGCTTTTACGTTACATATACAACCAGAAACACATCCGTGCCTATTTTACGGAACTTTCATAAGCATAAATACGCATTTATAGTCAGTAAAGCTGCTTTAAAAACCGCTAAATTACGTACGGTGCCAGACGCCTTCATGGTGTCTCGCTGACGGCCGCTGGGAAAAAGGAAGCAGCAGGGCGGAGCGACGCTACGTCATACCCTCCGCTCTACTTCTTCTACGGCTGTGGTGCGGAATCAGAAAAAGCCGCTTGCGCGCCACCAAGTGGCAGTTTAGATTTACTGCTACTATCATGTAGAAGGTCTGATCACTGATACTCGTACAGTGGATACAGGGGTGATTTGTGATAGAAGAGTATCTGTGAGAGTGAAAGGGAAAGTTTATAGGACTGTGGTGAGACCTGCGATGTTGTATGGTTTAGAGACAGTGGCGTTGAGTAAAAGACAGGAGGTGGAGCTGGAGGTAGCAGAGCTGAAGATGTTGAGGTTTTCGTTGGGAGTGATGACGATGGACAGGATCAGAAACGAGTTTATTAGAGGGACAGCGCATGTAGGTCGTTTTAGAGATAAAGTGAGGGAGGCGAGATTGAGATGGTTTGGACATGTGCAGAGGAGGGACATGGGGTATATCAGTAGGAGAATGCTGAGGATGGAGCCACCAGGAAGGAGGAAAAGAGGAAGACCAAAGAGGAGGTTTATGGATGTGGTGAGGGAAGACATGCAGGTAGTTGGTTTGAAAGAGGCAGATGTAAAAGACATGGGGGGTATGGAGACGGACGATCCGCTGTGGTGACCCCTAATGGGAGCAGCCAAATGAAGAAGAAGAAGAAGGATACAACCAGAGGAGCACTGAATGTTTGAGGGTTATTCAAGACCATACTTGGCGCCCCCCTCACAAAACAAGAGGGGTAAAAGGCGTCACCCCATGTCCAGCACCTCTACGTACTGCATATACCGCATACCCCATTTATGTCCCCTGCATACATAATAGAACAGTGGCTCCTGACTTGTCAATGTGAAAGTCTTTACAGTTTTAATTGAATAATAACATTATATGATGTACAATGAAGCATGGTGGTGCCTGTATAATGATTTGGGGCTGCTTCTGTTCAGCTATACAAGAAAGAGAGAATCACTGACAGCTCCACATAGTAAATCCTAATCTAATTTGTCTATCTCTCCTTGTCTCTTATAACATGAAGGGGTTGGACTGACACACACACATAACTTTTGGAGTGCAGGGAGCGCTACTGAAGACATTTTTTGACTCTGTGGTCGCCTCAGCCATCTTCTATGGTGTGGTCTGCTGGTGCAGCAGCATCTCTACACAGCTCGTGATGCAGCAATATGAGCTGTCATCATGTATTTTTTATTATAACGTATTATTAAAATAAATGTAGCCTTATTCTGCTGATTCGTGCCAGCAAATTTAAAGATGAATTATTATTTGCAGCCGGTTTCTTCTAGGGTTCGAGGGCTTAGAGTTAATACATCACAAGCATCGTGACAGGTTGAGACTTTAAATTCTTTCTTTAAATTCTTTCTCAAGACGTTTAAGGAGATCTTTCCTACCAGTGGCCATCAAACTCTATAACTCCTCTCCTTTCAGTAGGGAGCAGAGCTGACACAATGAACACGGTATCACTGTGCCATTATAGGCACTATAAATCTCACAATTATTACAATGTAAGTTAATACAATACCATGTGCGATTCCATAATATGTGCAACATCACATCATGTGCAATTTCATATTATGTGCAATATCATATGTACAATGTTTTTAGTTCCCCAGCACGTTTGACAATTGTATGCATAGAATATATACAATCTTATCTTATCTTATATTAAATTAAAGTATGTATGACGCTTTGAATCCAAACTGATTGACTGTACAGTGACATTGTGTCAGGAGCTGTTTTTCAAAATACTCAAGTCAAGTCAAGTCAAGTAAAGAAGCTTTTATTGTCATTTCAACCATATATAGCTGACTCAGTACACAGTGAAATTGAACAGAACACAGAACAGGCACAAAAATACTCATTAATGTCAAGACTTTTTTTTTTTTTTTTACATCAAAACGTTGATTTAAAAATTACATTAAAACATTTAAAAAGTGAAATTTGGTAAAATGTAGTCAAATAAGGAACACCAGGCAAAACACAATCAAGTACACTATATTTCCAAAAGTATTGGGTCAACTGGTCATGAGTATAGTATGTGATTTTTGAGCATCACATTCCACATTTAGTCCCATTTTGCTCTTATATTTCCATCCGCTTTTCTGGGAAGATGTTCTACCAGAGTTTGGAGTGTGGTTATGGATATTTGTGTTCATCAGCCACAGGGGTGTTATAAAAGGCAGGTACTGATGTAGGTGAGGAGACCTGGGGTGCAGTCAGCGTTCCAAGTTTAAGTGAATGCAAAATGTTATTATAGCACATGTAAAGACGTCCTATACAATTGAGTGCCTCCAGCTTTGTGGTAACATTTTGGAAAAGAACCACATAGTATAGCAGGAAAGGTCAGGTGACGGAATACTTTTGGAAATGTAGTATTACGTTGGGTTTAGATTAAAAGACAGCGACCAGAGGCCGAAGAGAGCCGAAACGAGACGAAGAGAATTGAAGAGACCCGAAGCGAGCCCAAACGAGACAAAGAGAGTCGAAGAGCGCCGACACGAGACGAACAGAATCGAAGAAACCCGAAGCGAGCCGAAGAGAATCGAAGAGACCCGAAGCGAGTCAAAAACAAGCCGAAGAGATTCGAAGAGTGCCGACGAGACGAACAGAATCGAAGAGACCCGAAGCGAGCCGACACGAGCCGAAGAGATTCGAAGAGACCCGAAGCGAGCCCAAACGAGACAAAGAGAGTCGAAGAGAGCCGACACGAGACCAACAGAATCGAAGAGACCCGAAGTGAGCCGAAGAGAGCCGACACGAGCCGAACAGAATCGAAGAGAGCCGAGTGAGATCACGTGACAGTCACGTTGGTCGGTCAATTCAAGATGGCTCCTCTCGCAGAGGAACACTTCAGTTCATTACAGCTCTTATTAAAGGTATTCTATATATTTATTGTTATATATTTACATTTTCATTATATATTTATTTGTACTATCCTGCAAACGGATAACAGGAGCAAAACATTAGGAGGCAACAGCACTGCGAGATACGCGTTAAAGTGCAGGATTTGTTTTGACATCTCTCTTACTCCGTCTGTCTTAGTGATGGGAAGATCGGATCAGTTTAGTGATCAGAAATCAAATGAAATTTTACATTTTCAATAACAGATCCCCCAACACGTCTACATACACGAACTTTGACCAGATTTCCAATTATTTATATAGTATATGACAACGCAGCTAAGGTCAAATTATGTTAAACAGAATGAGAAGCTCACCTCAAATATTCTGGTACATGTCGTTGTCACGTGACTCCCATAATTATTATTATTTCAATAACGTCAGGATTCTGAACAAAAACTGATCTATTGTGTAGCGTCTACAGGAGTCACGTGACAAAAGAACGAACGGACCAGAGGACTCACGAGACGAACTACTCAATTCTGTTTCCTAACCCACAGGAGATTTTGCGATGCTTTGCGCATGCGCGTCCAGTATAAAAATGAATCACTCTTTTAAACGATTCATTCTTCTGAGTCACATTAAAGACTCGTTTAAAATGAACGAATCGTTCCCTATTCTCTGTCTATGACTTATTTCCTCAGTCTCTCTCCCTGCTTTATTTTTTGGGATGAAAAATTATTACAAATAATAATATCTGTATTGCCAAAGCAATTACAAACAAAGGGTATTAAATGTAAGTAAATTAAGGGAAGGGTACATAAATCACTGTCTCGCTCATTAATAATCTTATTAGGAACAAACTAAACATCATATCTGCAAAGCTGCTTTGGGACAATGTCTTTTGTTGGAAAAGCTAACAAATAAAACTGAATTGAAGTCCTAAAATTGTGCTGTATTGTGTGTTTTTTATATATTTTTAGGCTCCCTCCAAAGATGTTGTGCGACAAATATGCATGGACAGTTTCCCGGTGCAAGCGCACAAGTCACAGAGTCTGATGGACAGAACTGCTCGAGCCCTGTCTGTGTCCAACAGTGAGGCCATTCAGGCAAGTCATCTGGGATCGATCAAATCTATTTATCTGTCTGTCTGTCTGTCTATCAACCATGCACGTCTTTCTTCCTCAGGTTCTGAGGGCATTTCATTTGCTTTCGCATCATGTGGTCTTCCACAATCTCACAGCACCGGAACAAATCCAGTCCGTTTTCCCAGCAACATTCCACTCGAACCTCAAAAACCTTATCACCAAGATCCTGCTGGAACAAAGGTGACTAGAAAGCTCCAGAGTTTGTTCAGTAATTAGGAGTAAAACATATGTACTTGAGCGGTGATCATTTGTGTTACTTTGTATTTTTTTATTTTTTATTAGTGTAACATGGAGAAATGAGGCTTTGTCCAGTCAGAGTGAGTATCTCCTGATCTCTTGTATTTTACACTTTATGGACACACATTTGTGGACACCTGAGAATAGGATTCGTATGTGCTTTTTGAACATTCAAAAAGCACATACAGTAGGGTTGAATTCAGAATCACACATGGGTGGTGTCCCAATACTTTTGTCCATAGAGCATATATTATCCATGGATAATGAATATATAGTGGATTATTTTTACGTAATCACCTGTCTGTCATCTGCTTTTACTGCAGCACTTTGCCAATGAATACAAAGTTTACTTTATTAATAAATGGCACATCACCTTTGACCAGTTTATACAGTTGCTCCAGCATCTTTTTATTTCTCTCTGGTACAAAAATTCAGCTTTTTTTTTTTTTTTTTTTTTTTTTTGTCTTGTCAAAGCAAGAAACCCAAAAGAGGAGAAACGCACTGACACTGGAGACTCCTTCTAGTAATCTCCTTTAAAAATATATATATATATTTTTTCTCCTATTACTATTGAGTGTAAGATACAATGGCGTTTAATTGGCACAATTAAAAAAATAAATCAAAGATTACGAGAATAAAGTCGTAGCACTCCTCCTCCATTCTCCACTCCATCCTCATAGTCTCTTGAGAAACAACAAATCCTCTTAAAATAGCACGCATTTGTAACCATCGATGACCTTCAGACTGCACAAGAGAGACATTTCCCTTAATGTCTGTCTGATTTATTTTTTTCTTATGAATATGAAGTTTCCTACATAAACGCTGCAGTGTCCGTTTACTAATTATAACTCGGTGCTGATGCGGAGTTAAAGTAAAATCCTAACCCAAAGTTGGATTGAACTTAATCCTCCACATCCATTTTATGCAAAATAGCGAAATGTTTCTCGCAATCCTGTGATTCAAAATATATCAATTTAAATCTCGTGTTAGTACGATTTTATTCTCAAAATATTTCGACTTTATTCACGAAATCTCAAATTATTTTTTTCCTAAAATGGCACTAAAACACCGTCGTAGAACTACAACCTGTACATTAACCTGTTTCACACCTTAGTCAGAACCATCTCACCAACACCTGGGCAATCAGATACGAGGATTTACCTGCGCTTTAGCTGCAATGGGGACGTGGTAGCTCTGGGTTTCTGATCGGAAGGTCGGGGATTCAAGAACCCAGCACCGCCAATTTCCAATGTTGGGCCCTTGAGCAAGGCCCTTAACACTTTCGTGTACCACGGCTCACCCTGCGCTCTGCTTCCTAATGAGCTGGGATACGTGAAGAAAGAATTCCACTGTGCTGTAATGCACACATGAGAAATAAAAAAAAAAAAAAAAGCATTGTTCTATCTTTCTATAATACACCATGTAACTCGTTCGTGCTGCAGTCTCTTTGCCTCAGCTCAGAGATTTGGAATGGAGGGTGGATATGAAGACGGCGTCTGACTCCGTGAGCCGCATGGCCGTGCCTACCTGCATCCTGAACATGAAGGTAAGACGGACAGCGCGTCAAACACCAGCACATGTACAGTGCCGTGAAAAAAAAATAATTTTTCTTTTTTTTTTTGCATATGAGGTGGTATCAAAAAGTTTCGAGACTAGCTCTGTTTACAAGAAAGTACTTTATTTAGGTAGGTTTGCACACTGTCACCTTCAAAATCCCCTTCAAGTCCCCTTGCACAGCAATACAGCGCCCACAGCATTCTTGCCACTTCTGGATTGTGTCCTGGAAGTCGTATTTTCGAAGCGTCTCAGGCTTCATCTACACTAATCCAGATGAATATCAATGCTTTCATTTTCAATCATTCCAAAAGTTGGTCATCCACAATGAAAACTTTGGAAAAGCTACGTTTTTGTTCACTGACGACGCTCTCGACGTGGACGGAAGGCCAAAACGGAGAGAAAAATATGCATTTTTAAACCAAAAAAAAAAAACGTGTTAGTGTGGACACGGCCTCAAGCACCTTCTGAGCCTCGTGCTGGATCTGCGCGATGGTGTCAAAACGGCGACCTTTCAGCTGGATCTTCATCTTCGCTAAGCGGGCGAGAAACTCGTGTTTGAGGAGAGCTCGGTGACAGCGTGCACATTGACTTAAGAAGGTCGGTGCTCCCTGTGACTGTGCGTGCAGCCTTGTGCTGCCATCTGTTGGCATAAAAAAAAAACTAGTCTCGATACTTTTTTGATACCACCTCGTATTCGTCACACATATGATTCGGCTCATCAGGCACCTTTTTATATTACACAAAGATGACCAGCTTAAGAGTAAAAAGCTGGAGCAAATACTCGACACTAGGCATCGTAGAGCAAAAATAATCAGTTTTGTGTACAGATCCAAGACAATGGCAACGTGAGCAGCAGCCCAAACGAGTCTTCAGTCACCGTGGAACTGAGCAAAGAAACACTGGACACGATGCTAGACGGCCTGGGACGCATCCGAGACCAGCTGTCAGCCGTGGCGGGAAAGTAACTGGAAGGGATCTGAACATTAGTGTTATTAACGGATCATTTACATTTGTACAACTCACATAGTCAGAGTACTGGGGTATGGAATGAGAGATTTATATACATTTTCTGTCATGAAAAACAGCTTGTTCATAGTTACGTGTACAGAATATACAATTATTTGCATAATGATTTGTAACCAATATTGAATATGAATCTGGGAGAAAATTTATCTTTTTTTTTTTTTTAAGAAAATAAATGCTGCATTAAAAATATACACGTGTGGTGATTTGGTGTCACCTGATTTGAGAAGGAGGTTCCGGAGTAGGAATTCCAATTTGCAGGAGTTTTTTTTTTTTTTATTGTACATCGGACTTTTCCAGCCATATTTTCAGTTGAAGGCACGCAATTGTATAGAAAGTTTTCCAATTAAATTGAACTAGGAGACCCAAACCTGTTCATGCATGACAATGCCCATGTGCACAAAGCCAGCTCCATGAAGATATGCTTTGCATGGATTAGAGTGGAAAATCTCCAACTATAGAACTTAAGCCTATTGAACACATTTGGGATGAATTGGTACCCAGGCCTCCTCATCTACATCACTAAATTATTTCACCAAAACCCCTGTGGAACATCTTCCCAGAAGATGTTATTATAACAGCAAATGGGGACTAAATATTGAATGGGATGTTTAAAAAGAAGCACATAGCAATCATAAGTTCAAATCTTTATATTTTACAGCTTAAAATGTTCAAAACCTTTTTACAGTTCTTTGCAATATACACAATCCACTGCAGTAAGAAAGTGGCAATTACACGTAACATTTTATTTAGAAGTACAGCTTTAAACTTATATTCAAACTCTATGTATAGAAGTAACAAATTTGACAGCATACAAAATTAGAGCTTAAAAAAAAAAACATATATA
>JAAIIK010000196.1:1180356-1197660 GCA_014706435.1 Silurus glanis | reverse complement strand
CATCTCATCTCCTGTCCTCCAATCTCATTTCCTCTCCTCTTCTTTAAATTCATCTAATTTCCTGTCCTCTAATCTCATTTCCTCGCTTCTCTTCTAATCTCATCTCCTGTCCTCCAATCTCATTTCCTCTCCTCTCTTTTTATCTCATTACCTCTTCTCATATTTAATCTAATTTCTTTCAATCTCATCTCCTGTCCTTTAATCACATCTCATCTCCTGTCCTCTAATCTAATTTCCTCTCCTCTCTTTAAGATCATCTCCTGTCCTGGAGTCTCACTCAGACCTGAAGCAGGTTGCGTGCCAGGCGTGTCTTGCCCGTGTAGATCAGCTGGAGTCGCTCCTGCAGCGCAGTGAGGAAGTCTGAAGGGAGCACAAGCTGCTCCACGTCCACTCGGAGGGGCAGCATGGCAAGAGACCTCGCCACCTTCACTCCACCGACAAGCCCTCCGACCTGGTCCTGCCACCCTCCACCTACAGCACACATCTAGTGTTTTAGTTATTTCACCCATATGTGTGTATACATTATTATAGAGTTTTAAACGAAATATGAAAAATCTCTTCTTCATTAAGAAGACTGAAACAAAGTGGGGTTTGGAAAATAAATGTTCATGATATGTCCAATCAATCAGCATCATGAAGCTAGTATTTATTGGGTTATTAATTTGTCTGGGATCTGTAGTGTATCATGTACAAGGTAGAAAAAAAAAACAGTCACATAGAACAATAAAAGATAAGGCTTGATTGTACCCTGAAGGCTGGAACCCAGGGTCAACTAGATAAGTGGCATCTTAGTGGTTAAGATGTTGGACTGATCAAGGTCATGAGTTCAAATCCTACCACCACTAAGCTGCCACTACTGGGCCCTTGAGCATGCCCTTAACCCAGTGGTGTAAAGTATTTGAGTAAATGTACTTTGTTACTGTATTTTAGTATTTCTTTTGGGTATATAAGCACTTTTACTCTCTACTCAGCTACATTTGATTTGTATTTTAGGAAATCAAACCTCACAAATCGACGGTTTTTGGCTTTTCACTCATGACTTGGTGTCGAGGACTAGTGCATCTTTGAGCATATGTTCGATATTAGTCAAATGCTCAAGTACTGTTCAAATCTCAAGACTTTTACTGAAGTCATATTGGAATTGGTGACTTTTAACTTCCATCAGTTAATGGAGTAAATTTTGCATTAAGGAATATATACTTTAATTCACGCATGATTTCCAGGTACTTTTTTACTTTTTTCAATTTTAGATAACTGTAAGTTGCTCTGGATAAGGGGGTTTGTCAAATGCTGTAAATGTAAATGACCACACTAACCAGTGGTGAGTATCTGCTCCAGGTGAAGTACAGCATGGATGAGAGATTTGTTGTCATAACTCCGCCCGGTGCACCTGTACATGGCTGCCAGAGCCGCACCCGCCAGGATACTGCTTGTACCTAAACACACACACACACATACACACTACACTTACTAAGCTAGGCTTGGCTTTATAGAAATAGTTCCTCCAGTCTGGTTTTGCTTAAATCTTGTTTTTTTTTTTTTAAGTCAAATTTTTACATCCAGGATTTTTCACAGCCACTGTAGTGCAATTTAGCTCCCCCTGATGTTCAGTTCTGGCACTCTATTAATTAGACAGTGCTGGACGAAGTACACAAACCGTGTACTTGAGTTTAAGTAGAAATACACTCGGTAAAATATTACTCCAGTAAAAGTGTCCCTTTAAAATTTCACTTGAGCAAAACTTTCTTTAGGCTTCTCCCATTAGGGGTCGCCACAGCGGATCATCCGTAATCATGATCCGCATGTTTGATTTGGCACATGTTTTTACACTGGATTCCCTTCCTAACGCAACCCTCCCCATTTATCCGGGCTTGGGACCAGCACTAAGAGTGCACTGGCTTGTGTAACACTAATGGCTGGGGTTGGTTCCCTGACCGGGGATCGAACCCGGGCTGCAGCGGTGAGAGCGCCGCATCCTAACCACTAGACCACCAGGGAACCTAAAATTTCACTTGAGTAAATGTACCAAAGTATTTACCTTCAAATGCACCCAAGTATCCAAAGTACAATGATTTATTATGGATATAACGTTTCTATTATCATTTTTGTCTTTCTTGCTTAATTAACTCAGTTTATGTGAAAAGACTCTAATGTTACTTTTAGCGCAATGAGTCAAACACTAATTGATATCTATTCAAATTACCATAAGCCCAAAACCTTCTTATTAACTATTAAAAAAAATAATAAAATCACACAAATAAGGCCACGGGTGTTGTAGCGGGTTCGAGTCAGGAGTTAATTCCATCATTTATTCCTCTCTAAATGTTCTGCTTGCTGTTGAACTGACGCTGAACTGTATGTTGGTGGTAAGTAGATACACCAATCGCCAATCAAAACAAGTTCAAAACAGAGCGGGCGCTCGACCCTGATTGGTTTGACCAGTTACATTTTTATCCACTCCTAAATAAAAAGGAACGACTGATTTCACAAAATGTAGTTTATAAAAATAAAAATATATTCGACTTTAAAATGTAAAATGTTTCTCCACAAATGAAAATGCAGATATGCTAAAAGCTATTTACTTCGTTACCGTCCACTCTTGTAAACAGATAAGCTTGTTCCTATTTTAGATTTGGTCAGATTTGGACTTCTTGTTAATATCCTGTTTAGTTTTGGCTTCACTATTCTGTTGTACTTCCTCTTTTGTATTGCTTTGTTTTGTATTCTTTCTCTGATCTTTAACACTTCTCTTTTTGTGTTACTCTGTAGTGAATATACAGTGTGTATATTCATTTATTTATTTAAATGCATATTTATTGGAATATTATGCATTTTAAATAATAAGTACACCAAATTTTGATTGATAAAAACAGGTCTCAGACCTCAGAGTCTAATTGTGTGCCCTCTTTTAAAAACAGGATGTGAAAAATGTTATACATTGTAGAGTTTCCATTGTGTCTCACCAAGTCCTGAGCCATGAGGCAGTTGAGACCAGCTGTTCAGCTCCAGTCCTCCTCCCCAGCGCTGCAGCAACTGCTGCTCCAGAGTCAGAGGAGACGTAACACACACTACATCACCACACACACACACTGCCTTTAACAGGGCACCTGCAACACACACGCACAGAAGCATTTAAGATATAAATAAATCACCTCTTCTTATTTATTATTAAACTGTATCTAGTGAAATACATGTATCCATTATTTTGAAGTTTTTCACGCTCACATGGAGCATGGGGCTGGCAGTGGTCCTCCAGGTCGGTGAGGTCATTACACACTGTCTGCGTAGTCATGCTGCAATCTGGAGGGCCGCTGCGGCTCAAGAGCACCAGCCTGGGCTCTGGAATGCGGCGCACTCGGGCTCCGATCGGCCGTTTTCCATCAACCTTGACCGACACGTTCACCACCACACCTCCATGCTCGAACGCAATGGGAGGAGTATCGCTCCAACCGCCTACACAGCGAATGAAGCAAATTTTCTAGTGAAATATTTATTCCCGTTTAAAAATAATAATAATGCACCAAGGGAACGAAACAGAATATATGCAATAAAGTACAGAATAAAAAAGTTGACAAATTTGCATAAAAGATGGAACTCACCAGCGAGGTCCAGCCTGGCAGGACACTCCACCTCCTGCCACTCTCCCATTGGTGGCATCTCACCTTGTCCAATGTGCACAAACTGACGTGCTGACACTGCTTTCCTGAGAAGAATCTGTCCTGCACCCTCGTAATGTCTAGCAGCTCTTACCAGCAGATCTGGTCTACAGGAATTGATCATTTACACCATTAAATCCCTGTTTACAAATACCGGTACAGCTTCTGTACTCTAATCTCGTACCTGTTGAGCCAGCGAGCTCTCTGATTGGCCAGTTCTAGGACACCAGCCTCGAGCTTGCCTTGTTCTAGCAGCCTGAAAGCAGGAGCCCAGGATGGATTAGCAGCCGGGCCGCTCCTCAAACCGCCTTTTCCCTCACCGGCCATGCAACCAAGAACATCCGCGATGCAAGCCAAAGTGCGGGCAGCTATACCCAGATCGGCAAAACTCTCTGAAGCCACTGAAATGCAATGGACAGAAATAAACCAGACAGAAAAACAGAAAGGCAGAGAGAATTTCACATGAAAAGACAGCCTAAAGATAGCTGAAGTTACTGAGCAACTCAATAACTATGAGGGTGGACTTGGACTGTAATTTAATATCAAAAGTCAACAAGGATGGAACTGTAATGAATGGACATTCAGTGCCTCCCAGATGAGGATGGGTTCCCTTTTGTGTCTGGTTCCTCTCCAGGTTTCTTCCTCATTCCATCTCAGTTTTTTTTTCCCTCTCCACAGTCACCACTGGCTCACTCCTCAAAGGGATTTGCTTTGAGACAATGTACATTCTTAAAAGCGCTATACAAATAAAACTGAATAGAACTGAGAATTATTTAAATGCATATATGCATAAAAAAGCAATTATAAAAGCTTACATGACTGGTCTGGATTTTCAAGTTCTATATATATCATATATATATATATATATATATATATATATATATATATATATATATATATATAGACATGAACAAATCACAGTATGGGAGAATCTGTGAGCTCTTGCATAGAGACTATGCGAGTTAGTGCTCTCCTCTAAGCACGTTCAGCTCATCTTCGATACTTCAGTATATGATCGGTTTACCCAATTACAAATTCAATCGGCTAAATTGACATTGTTGCACCAAAAATCAAATTAATAATCAAATTAAATTAAAACAAAATATACCTTTACACAATCTCCCAGACATTTGTTAAATATTTCAATCGCTTCCGCCAAGATGCTCCTGTGAGGGTCACGGATCGTGGGTAGGATTTATTTATTCATGCACGTTAGAAATATTTATTAAAGTAAAAACTTCTCACATTTTTATTTACAGCATTTTCGTAATAGGCTGGTATCTTAGCATATTAGAAGAAACTGGTAGTTCTATGTGAAATCCCACAATGAGCACCCCCATAGAACCAAAATGGTATGATCCTCGTTTTGTAACGCCTCCAATCGAAGCATTAAATCTTCGACTATTCGGGGTCACCCCTAATAGAATCTTATATAATAATAGTGATAATCATTTAAAAAAAAAAATCCTCACCAGAATCGAGTGTGCTCAGTAGATCTGAGTGCCTGCCTCCCAGCACTACTGCTCTCATACAGGGCAGAAGGTTATGAGATTTGTGGCCCTTTAATGTGTCCACCGCTCTTCTCCGTGCTGCACTAAACAGCATCTCCTCTCGCCACTGAAGTTCAGACTGCTGGTCAGTGAGAGACAGCACCTCCCTAAGAGACAGTCTCCATGCTGACCTCCAGTCTTCTATACTCCCAGGGCTTCCTAGCAAAAAGCGAAAACCATCCAGTCCTACTGAGCCTCGCTTTGGCACAAAGGCCAAAAACAAGCGAGCGTCCAGCAGAGTCTGAGACACTCCACTCGCTGCTCCCCACAAATCCTCTCTCCTGAGACAACACACACACACACATGTATTACAGATGCAATGAATTTCTCAGTATTGATCGGGAATCTCAGGGCGGTTTTCTGACTCTTACTGGATTCCGGTGCTAGTAAAGAAGTGACTCCATGTTTGATTGAGAAATGTCGCAGTAACATCATCACACTGGGCCTGCAAAGGAGGGAGTAGTAGCACTACTTAAACATGATGCATTGTGACATGTTATTCCCATCGTGGGAATTTGCACAACATTAATGAGGCATGTAATGCATCTGCACAGTTTAAACACTTAAGGTCCAAATCTGCACAACTGAGAATAAAATATCTAGAAAGCACACTGACAGACTGTTCTGGATCATTATATCTGCCAAGCATTACATGTTGCAGGGTTACACAATTATTTTCGAATTTCTGACATTTTTGCCAAATTTGGAGCTCTAGTTCTTAGTAAAAGGCTGTAAGTCAATCAATGAGATTGCTCTGGGTCAGAAACTGGATTACATTTGCAGAGATGTATTTTATTTATTTATTTTTACAATTTTAAACCTCATGTTGTAGATATATATATATTTTTTTGGTTTATTTAGACAAAAATGAACAAATCTTTTTAGAAAAATAAAATAAAATAAAAAGCCTTTTTAATCATAATTTTTCTTCTTTTTTTATATATATTTTGAAAATCAAACTAAATTAAGTTGTGAGGCAGAAGTATTAAAATTCAAAGCCAAATTAAATCTTTTCATGACCAGACTGCATCAGTAACTCTGTTAGTTTTAGCTGCATATAGAAGACTTAAAAGTTAAGAGAATAAGCGAGCTGATTAAAAAAAAAAAAAATTACAAAATCAAATCCATGTTACAAACTCAAATGCATCAGAGAGCAGCTTTTGCACAGAAAAACAACCAAAAGTTATCTACTGTACCTCCAAACTGTCATACGCCCCAAACACTGTAAACACTGTTAACTTCAGTTCTCCCACATTCACCCTGTGCCCCTGCACAATGATGTCGCTGCTGAGAGGCAAGCGGCGTAGTTGATCTGATACGATCTGGTCCAGGCCGGAAAAGAGGCACCCAGAATTCACTTTAATTGGTCCCTGGAATATATAAATATACATCCTTATTAGCTGCATCCTACCCATATATTATTATTTCTTAAAATCAAACATAAATAAGTAATGCTGAAACCATGTGGAGAGACAGAGTAACACAGTTACTTCCTGGGGTAGTAAATCTTTTAGCTTTAGATCGAATAAACTTCAGAAAAACATAAAACACACAACTGAAATGACAATTTCCATAAGGCAAACTGATGTTCAAGTCTGAAACAAAACAGAAATGTATTAAACTGGTATAAAAAGCTTTATTGATATGTTCCTTTATGGTGATCCTGATTTCCAATTCAAGAGTTAGACCGATTCATCGGTCCTGGGAATTAATTGGCACTGATAGTTGATTGCTGGAGCTATCAGCAAAAATCTATACCAATAGTTTTTCCAGGTAGCGTCCGTTGGCAGCTGAGAAGGTCCGCTGTCATTATGAAAGTGGCCTCTAGAGTCGAATCGCTGATGCCACGTGCGGTTTGTTTTTACACGCAAGACTGCATGCTGCACAGAGTGCGCACGGTGCATAGAGAGCATTATATTATATTAATTAATTATAATTTATGAATGATATAATTATATGTATTAATATATTCATATTTATTTCATTTATCACATTTTCATAAACCTGGTAAAGGTTCATATGACTGGTAAAGGGAGAGAGTTAGCTGATATGATGGAGAGGAGAATATTTTGTGTGTTCAGGAGACCAAGTGGAAGGGGAGTAAGGCCAGGAACATTGGAGGTGGGTTTAAACTGTTCTTTCATGGTGTGGATGGAAAGAGAAATGGTGTAGGGGTGATTCTGAAGGAAGAGTACAGTAAGAGTGTAATGGAGGTGAAGAGAGTTTCTGATAGAGTGATGAACATTAAGCTGGAAGTTTGAGGGGTGATGATAAATGTCATCAGTGATTATGCTCCAAAAGTGGGTTTTGAGATGGAGGAGAAGCTAAAATTCTGGAGTGAGTTGATGGTGTATCTTGGAATGAAAGATTGGTGATTGGGGCAGATTTAAATGGGCATGTAGGAGAAAGGAACAGAGGTAATAAGGAGGTGATGGGTAGGTATGGCCTTAAGGAGAGGAATGTGGAAGGGCAGATGGTGGTAGATTTTGATAAAAGGATGGACATGGCAGTAGTTAACACTTGTTTTAAGAAGAAGGAGGATCATAGGGTGACGTATAAGAGTGGAGGAAGGTGCACACAGGTGGACTATGTTCTATGTAGGAGATGCAACCTGAAGAAGATTGGAGACTGTAAGGTGTTGGCAGGGGACAGTGTAGCTAGACAGAATCAGATGGTGGTCTGTAGGATGGTTTTGGAGGTAAAAAAGAAGAGGAGGAGAGTGAGGACTGAAAGAAGAATAAAATGGTGGAAACTGAAGGAGGAAGGCTGTAGTGTAAGATTCAGGGAAGAGGTCAGACAAGGGCTTGATGGTGGTGAGAAGGTGCTGGATAATTGGGCAACTACTGCAGAAGTGATAAGGGAGAAGGGTAGAAGAGCTAGAAAGGTACTTGGTGTGACATCTGGAAATAGAAAAAAAGACAAAGAGACGTGGTGACAGCACAAGGAGAAAGAGGTTGGCAAAACAGAATTGGGATCGACAGAGAGATGAGAAAAGTAGGCAGGAGTACAAGAAGATGTGACAGAGGGTGAAGAGGGATGTGGCGAAAGCCAAGAAAAAGGCATATGAAAGGCGTATGAGAAGTTGTACACTAAGGAAGGAGAAAAGGATTTGTATCGATTGGCCAGGCAGAGGGGCCGAGCTGAGAAGGATGTGCTGCAAGTTAGAGCAATAAAAGATGCAGATGGCAAGTGTTGACTAGTGAGGAGACTGTGTTGAGTAGATGGAGGGAGTATTTTGAGGAGCCGATGAATAAGGAAAATGAGAAAGAGAAGGTTGGATGGTGTGGAGATGGTGAAGCAGGAAGTGGATGAAATTAGTAAGGAGGAAGTGAGAGCAGCGATTAAGAGAATGAAGTGTGGAAAGTCGGTTGGACCAGATGACATACCGGTAGAAGCATGGAGATGTTTAGGAGAGATGGCAATGGAGTTTTTAACCAGGGTGTTCAACAAGATTTTGGAGGGTTAGAAGATGCCTGAAAAATGGAGAAGGAGTGTGCTGGTACCGATCTTTAAGAATAAGGGAGTTAAAAACCATGAAGTTATGGGAAAGAGTAGTGGAAACCAGGCTGAGAGAAGAGGTGACCATCTGTAAGCAGCGATATGGTTTCATGCAAAGGAAGAGAAACCCAGACGCATTATTTGCTTTGAGAATGTTGATGGAGAAGTATAGAGAAGGTCAGAATGAGTTGCACTGTTGTGTGGATTTAGAGAAAGCGTACGACAGGGTGCCAAAAGAGGAGTTGTGGTATTGTATAAGGATGTCTGGTGTATCAGAGAAGTATGTGAGGGTGGTGCAGGACATGTATGAGGACAGTGTGACAGCAGTGAAGTGTGCACTAGGAACGACAGACTAGTTCAAGGTGGAGGTTGGACTGCATCAAGGATCGGCTCTGAGCCCTTTCCTGTTTGTAGTGGTGATGGACAGGTTGATGGACGAGGTCAGACAGGAGTCTCCATTGACAATGATGTTTGCGGATGATATTGTGATTTGTGGTGAGAGTAGGGAGCAGGTTGAGAAGAGCCTGGAGAGGTGGAGGTACATGTTGAAGAGAAGGGGAATGAAAGTCAGTAGGAGTAAGACAGAGTACATGTGTGTGAATGAGAGGGGGGGCAGTGGAGTGTTGCGGTTGCAGGGAGAAGAGGTGGTGTAGGTGGAGGAGTTCAGGTACATGGGGTCAACAGTGCAAAGTAATGGAGAGTGTGTTAGAGAAGCGAAGAAAAGAGTGCAGGCAGGGTGGAGTGGGTGTAGAAGAGTGGCAAAAGTGATTTGTGATAGAAGAGTGTCTGCAAAAGTGAAAGGGAAAGTTTATAGGACTGTGGTGAGACCTGCAATGTTGTATGGTTTAGAGACAGTGGCATTGAGTAAAAGGAGGTGGAGCTGGAGGTAGCAGAGCTGAAGATGTTGAGGTTTTCGTTGGGAGTGACGACGATGGACAGGATTAGAAATGAGTTTATTAGAGGGACAGCGCATGTAGGACGTTTTGGAGACAAGGTGAGGAAGGCTAGATTGAGATGGTTTGGACATGTGCAGAGGAGGGACATGGGGTATATCGGTAGGAGAATGCTGAGGATGGAGCCGCCAGGAAGAAGAAAAAGAGGAAGACCAAGAAGGAGGTTTATTGATGTGGTGAGGGAAGACATGCAGGTAGTTGGTGTGAAAGAGGCAGATGTAGAGGACAGGGGGGTGTATGGAGACGGATGATCCGCTGTGGCGACCCCTAATGGGAGAAGCCGAAAGAAAAAGATGATGATGATCACATTTTCATAAACCAGCACTGTTGTTTTTTTAAATAAATCTTAGTACTATTTTATTTTATTTCTTTTTTTACCAGTATCCATTTTGATTAATCGGTTATCGGCAAGTACGCTCCAACCTAGCAATCGGTAAAATCTAATGTCGGTCAACCCCTAATTTCCACATAATGCTATTGCTAATCGAATTATTTTGCAATGAATTGTTATGAAACCACAAAAAAATCAACTCCTTGACACAGAACATTTATTTGACTTTGGAAGGAAATCAGCTAACAGCCACTCCACTTATAGATTTGGTTACATTAAATTAAGGTAATGTCATAAAGGTTTTCTGTGATTGTACTGAATAGGTCCTGAACTGAGTTCAGTAAGGGGGAATGTCTAGTGTAGCTTAGAAGGCTAATTTAAAAGACATGTATTATAAGAATATAGATGTTGTATGTATTTAATGGCCACTAATAGCCAAGGAGTTTTATGGTTCTTGGTTCTGAGAGTTTGATAAATTGTACTTGTGTATTTAATTGTGCAATAAATGCATTTAGAGTGATATTTCTATATAAAATGGAGCTCTCTGAAATTTTTGGACTGCGCTGAGAATATGTTTATATTCATCCAGTTACAGTAGCTGAAGCAGAGAGGAGCTTCTCAAAGCTGAAACTAATCAATGGGGGAGACGTTGGGTCATGGCGTGGTTCACACAGGGCCTCATCCACGCTTGAACCGCCATTGCTGCTTGGTGGTATCTACTTAGCACCAACATTCAGTCCAGTGTCAGTTCAACTGCAAGCAGAACATTTTTAGAGGAATGAATGATTAAAGAACTCCTGATTCTAACTTGCCACAACACCTGTGGTCTTATTTGTGTGGGCTTTTTACTTTTTTTACAATTTTACTTTTACTGGAGTCATATTTTACCTACTGTATCTCTACTTTTACTAAAGTACATGCTTTGTGTACTTCGTCCACCACCACTTTTTTCTACATACACTGGATGGCAGCAGACTGTAAGTCCGATTGGGGAAAAAAATGATAGTGGAGAGGCGATTGATGATGGTGCCATTTTGTTCTTAAATCCTAAATAGAGCCAATGAAGGTCATCAGATGTCTAGCAAATGGTCTCAAACGTTTTCAAGCCCTTCTGACCTGTAAGTGGCAGTGCTGCACAACAGCCCCTGCTGCAACATGCACCTCTCCTTCCAGTACACTGTTAATGATCCTACTGTTCTCGCTCACATACTGCAATTCCTGCAAACAGAAAGAGATGAACATACTAGTGAAACACATGGTTTATACAGATGCAATACTTTAGGAAGGCAGATAAATCCTACACTTCGAGTCACCTGTATGTGGGAAAGAATCTGTGTCTCTGGTCCTGCCTCGGTCAGACGTACAATATGTTCCCTGCCAGACATCGTCAAGTAATCATAGCGTCCGTTGGAAGCGTGTACTGCAAACACAGTGTGAATGAATTCATACAACCCAAAAAAAAAAAACGAGAGATTAAACAGACAAAAAAAGAATGGCCAAGTACCCAGAAAAAGGCGAACGCCTCTCAAAGTCCTCCACAGCACCGAGCGAGCGCTTCTCAATGCCTCCCCTTGTGGACCCATAGGTGAACTGCAACCTACACTTGTTCCGTTCACAAACTCGGTTTCAGTTAGGTCTGAGCACAGGCACATCAGTATATCCAAAAAGAGAGAGATCTGCAGGGAGACGAGCGAACACAAAAGAACATGTATGAGGGAATAAAAAAAAGAAACACACCCCTGCAAACCCCTGACATGCACCCCTGAGACGCCTGACCGCTTCAAAACTATCATCAGAAAGCATCAATAAAATACCTTAGAAGCCATATAACTCCAGTAGAAACCTAGTGAAGGATGGTTACTATGAGCTGTAACACGAGATGCTAGTACATGGAGCAACAACTGGCTTTTACACAGAAAAAAAACGTCTCCAAGTTTAAAATGCAAACTCGAACACACAACTTCTAAGCTTCAATAAAGTTTGGTGAACCTCTCAAAGGGATGGAGCCTTGTTACCAGCTGCCAATCATTAAAAAATTTATGAATTTGAGAGATTTACATGAATGTAACTGCTCAAAGGTGTTTCATGGTACGTGTGATTAAATGATAAAATATTGTGAATAAATGATAAAGTTATGCTTGATTCATTTCATCATTTGTTGAAATGACACATCTAGATAGCTTTGTTCGAGATTAAGCTAGTTTGCATTATTTTTATGCTTTTACTTATGATGAGGGGCTGAAAACTACACAAAAGTTTACTTGTACCCTGGGATTTGAACTAGCTTTTACCAACGTATCAATGAAAGCATCATAACTAACTCCTTTACACAATATCATCAGGGTTACAGGGTTACGCACATCTAGAATCCGCTTCCTCGGTTTTCAAAAATCGAGGAAGCTCAAGGTTGTTATTAAAGTATATACTCTGTTTTAAAATACAAATGTATTGTCCTTGCATAGTACAGATACACAGCAATCAAATGCAGTTTAGCGTCTATATAGAGAAATATGGGATATATAAATTTACAATACATGTACATTATGTACAACTGTACAAATGTTATACACAGTGTATACTGTATACAGATGATAAATAGATATATAGAGGATAATTTATGATATTCTATGAATTTACAATTATATACAGTTATAATTGTCCATGGAAAGTTCAGCGGGACAGCGGATGAATCAGATACAGAATGCAGAGTGAAGCAGAACTGCACAATGATGACTACAGTAGAATCAGTAAAGCATCAGTTGATATTGGTGTAGTGTGGATTTCAGCAGGGTGATGGTAGATGGAAAATCTGTCTCTGAACCTGCTGGTTCTGGTGTGAACGTCCTCGAGGATTTGTTGCCGGCCGATAACCGTTTCCCTGACGGACCAACCGGTTCTGGGGATGAGGGTGAGGCGGACCTCCTCGACAGCTTGGATGACGAGGAGGTCATCCCGTCATCCGCGGCCCCTCAGGCTCCCTCTGTCCTGCCTCAATCGGTACTGCTGGAGCTTTGTGAACACGCTGACGCGCCTCAGTATCAAATGGCCGGCTCTCCTGAATGCTTCAGATCGGGAGAGAGATGTGTACGATGGTAAGCTTCTGGGACCTCCTCCTGGCCCTAGAAAACAGCTTCTTCCCATTCTCCCTGCATGTGCGAAACACATGAAGTATTGCTGGAGCGATCCGCTCGAGCTGAAACACAGTGTTGCGTGGCTTGAGGTTAACGATATGGCTAGTCTCGGCATGGGTGACCCCCCTGTTATCAAGCCTTCCATCGCCAGACACCTTAACCCGTCTCAGGGCGGGCTGCTCACCCCACCCAAGCCTGTCCTACCGGGTAAGATGGATCGCTTCTCCGCGACCATTCATCAGGCTTTGTATTAAGCCTCGGCTCTTTCGATAAGAGCTCTCAACGTCTCCTCGCTGTTGTCCGCGTATCAGGCCGAACTCCTGCTTGATTTTGGACAACAACTGAAGAAAGGGTCGCCATCGCCCGATCTCTGGAAGGAGATTGTTACAATTAACAATCTTGTTCTCCGCAATGCCCGTCAAGCTGTCCAAGCGAGCGGGCGCTCTATGGCTTTATCGGTGGTTGGAGAACGCACGCTGTGGCTCAATCTATCCGGTCTCCCCGATAATGAGAAGGGTTGCATCGCAGGAGCGCTGGTTGAGCCTGGTCAGGCTCTTTTTGGTTATTTTGAGTTATTTTGTACCACACGGACGTGAGCTCCGCTCACATTCTGAGAGATGAAATCTCATCCCTCCTCGAGAAGGGGGCGGTTCCAGTTGTAGCCCCGCACCTAAGCAATCAGTGCTTTTACTCTTGTCCTGGTCTCGAAAAAGGACATTTTTTTCAGTCCTATTCTGAATCTCAGAATGTTGAACAAACATTTAAGGAAATACAATTTTAGAATGCTATCACACAGCTCTCTTGCACGTTCGATAAAGCAGAACGTTTGATTCTGCTCGATCGATCTGAGCGATGCTTTTTTTCCATATAAGCATCTATCCTCCGCACATGAGATTCCTTTATTTCGCCTACCAAAGCGTGTGTTATGAATTCACGGTCCTTCCATTCGGGCTCGCACTGAGTCCGAGGACTCTGTCTGTGTGCAGAGGCGGGGCTTGCGCCGCTGAGAACAGTGGGTCTCAGGATCCTGACATACATAGACGATTGGCTGATTATAGCCAATTCAAGAGAGAAAGTGATTCAAAACACTGCCCGCGTGCTCGCGCACATCTCTGCGCTCGGTTTCAGTGTCAATGTGAGCAAGAGCAATTTCACTCTCGCTCAGGATGTCATATTCTTGGGTTTGGAGCTGAATTCCAATGCGCATTTCCTTCTTCATGAATTGTCACTCGTAGTTCAGGGAAGGAGCGAGGGTACAGTATCGCACATGTCTCCGATTACAGGGTCTTATAGCTTCGGTTGTCCGTGTCTTGCCTCTAGGCCTTCTCAAAATGAGGGGTTTTCATGAAGTGGACCTTTCTCTTCATCTCAGCCCGTTGCGCTACCTTTGAGGCTATGTCACGGTGACGCTGCGCCACTGAAGAGGTGTGGAGTTTTACGCACATGGGACCCCTCTCGGGGGGATCATGCTGTGGAAAGTGGTAATGACAGATGCCTCCTTAACAGGGTGGGGAGCCACACAGGAGGGCAGATCAGTGAATGGTGTGTGGCCAAATGCACTTCACTCAGCCCATATAAACTATTTGGAGCTCCTTACTGTGTGGAAGGCTCTAAATAATTTCCTGCCCCACTTGCAGGGGCATCATGTGCTGGTGCGCCGCAACAATACGACAGCTGTAGCACATATCAACCGTCAAGGGGGGATGCGCTCCTCCAAGCTTCATGCTCTAGCTCACAAGCTGTTGCTATGGAGCAGACGGCATTTTTTGTTGTTACGGTGACTCACGGCCCGGGCCTTCTGAACAGTGGTGCAGACCTTTTGTCAAGGGGGAACTCGCAATACGGAAAGTGCCGGCTCCACCCTCAGATAGTGGGGCTGCTATGGGAGCGGTTCTGCCGGGCGGCCGTCAATCGGCCTCACACGAAAACGCCCACTGTTCTATGTTCTTCTCGGCGTGGACGCACTGGCTCATCCATGGCCCAACATGCCGCGCTACGCATTTCCTCCGCTCTGCCTGATAACCCCAACCCTGGCCAGGGTGGTAGTACAGGGTTTGTCTCTGATCCTCATAGCACCCAGGTGGCCCAAGGCACTGTGGCTAGCAGAGATAATCCCTCTTCTGTATGCGGAACCATGGCCCCTCCCATTGCACACGGACCTTCTGGCCCAAGCGAACGGGGAGATCTACCATCCTCACCCAGACAGTATGGCTCTCTGGGCCTGGCCCATTAGAGGGCAAATTTAAACACTTTGGGGCTTCCCCCTCGTGTTATTGCCACTTTTCAGAATCCCAGGGCCTCTATCACACGTTCCCCTTTATGATTGCAAGCGGCGTGTGTTCGAGGAGTGGTGCGAGAGGCACCAACTTGTTTCATATCTGTGCTCAGTCGCTGATATTTTGGGCTTCTTGCAGGACCTTATAGATCGTGGCAGAACCTTTTCTACGATTAAGGTCTATTTGGCGGATATCGTTGCTTGCCATGCCGGGTTTGGCGGCACTACGGTGGGGCAACACCCCCTTATCCGTAGATTTATGAAGGGTGCTCGCCGCTCCTTACCGGTCACCAGAAGTGTAGTCCCAGAATAGGACCTCTCCATGGTGCTGGCCCAAAGGCCTTTTGAGCCCCTAGGGGACATCTCCCTTAAACGTCTGTCCTTAAAGACGGCTTTGCTTCTGGCATTGGCTTCCGCCAAACGTGTCAGTGATTTGCATGCACTCTCAGTTCATTCCTTGTGCACCAAATTCTTGCTCAATGGAGATAAGGTTTTGCTTAGGCTTAACCCGGCCTTCATGCGTAAATGCTTCCCAGCTTTCACTGGTGGTGTGACCGAGCTCTCTGCTTTTCACTCTCCTCCTTTTACCTCTGCGGAGGACCAGAGGCTAAATGCTATATGCCCGGTGCGTGCCCTGGGGGTAATATCGACAGGACTAGCCCTTTTAGAAGGAGCGAGCAGCTCTTCATCTCTTGGGCCCCCCTGAACACGGGGAATCCCATCTCTAAGCAACGCCTCTCTCGTTGGCTTGTGGAAGCTATCTCCTTGGAACAGTATCCTATTGTTATATAAACCCACTCTAACAAAAAAACTTACAGTGTCCTACATAAGATCATTAAGCAAACACTATAAAGGTAAGAACCAAAAAAAAGTTTTAAAGTCCTGAAAATAACTTCTAGGGCTTCAAATCTTCACTAAAGTCAGGGTTGGACAAGCTAAAGACAAGCCAATACAAGTAAACAAACAATAGTGCAGTATTATGAATGATACAACAATACATTAGATCAGCATATTCCTGTGTGTGTACCTGCAGAGGCATTGCTCCTGAGTCCATGCCCAGGTAAGTGCAACCGTCTAACGGAGGAGTCACATGCGTTTGCAAAAGTCTCTCAGATACAGAGCTGGAGAAAAACACAGGACCTGACACCTGAAACCCAAAGCCACCCAAAGTTACCCAAACACAGTATATCACATAAAAAAGTTTATATATATATATATATATATATATATATATATATATATATATATATAGATCTTCCCGTGGGCTCACCACCTGCAGGAGGGACCGTAAGGGACGGTGCTGTGAGGATTGGGCAGCGGTCGAAGGCGGGGGCCCGCTTAGACTGCTGCCCCCGCGACCCGATTTACGGATAAGCGGGAGAAAATGAATGTATGAATGAATGAATATATATAGATGTGTATAGACAATTAAACATTAAATTTAAAACACACACACACACACACACACACACACACACACACACGCCTGTATTATCCAAATGCGGTTTAACAAATGCAAAATATTAAATTTATTTTTTCAAATTTTTTTATGCCAATTTGGGCTAATTTAATTGATTATTCAGTTTAATCAATATAATATAAAAGTGCTTTGCATTAATTTTATTTATTCAATTTTATTTTTTTATAAAATATTATTTTATATATTATTTTACGAAGCATTCAAGCATTACAATAGTTTTAAAAATGTAAACTGTTTAAATGTTGATCTCAAATGTTAATAATAATAATAATAATAATAAGCTGAGTGAATAAAAAACAAAAAGCTATTTTATGTTTTGCAGTTCCTCCCACTAACCGTAACGAAATCACCAAACCGTGACTTAAAGAACAAGGTACATACCGAACCATAAATTTGTATGTATGTTTTTATATATATATATATATATATA
>JAAIIK010000196.1:1147467-1165469 GCA_014706435.1 Silurus glanis | reverse complement strand
GTGTGTGTGTGTGTGTGTGTGTGTGTGTGTGTGTGTGTGTGTGTGTGCTCAAGCAAGTGGTACTGCTAGTACAACTCCAGGACTGTTAAAGTTAAAGTCTAAAAAAAACCTGTAATGAGTTCGACGCTCACGCCGACCTTCCTGTCTTAGTGCATAGCAGCAAAAAGAACAGAATTGTTTTTTTAAAGAAAAAAAAAAAAAAAAGAAAAAAAAGAAAGAAATAAGCCACGCCCCTTGAACACATCAATGATTCAGAATCATCTACAAAGATGAACTGTACCTTTCCTTATCACTGGAGAACTTTTTTGTTGTTGTGTTGTTACATAGAAACAGAAAAGTTGTGACTTTCATTAAAAAAAAAAAAGAAAAAGATCCAGGAACAATTTAGAGGTTAAACAAAGGTTAAACACATTTTTGGATAAAAGACACACATGTAAGAATGTGTTTGAGGTTATCGTCGCATTGCTGAGGAAAGGTACAGTACCACGTTTAAGTCCTTCTTTCTTTTTACAGGAGTCGATAAGGCATCTGGAAGAACGGAGCATTTTTGTCCGTAATTCCGTCATGCATCCGTTTATATATTTCTAAGATGTACTCATGCTCTGGATCTTACAGCTCCAAATAATAAATCATGCAAAAAAAATTTTTTTAAATAAATAAATTCATTAACCTTCTGGCTGTGTAACATGAACTCACTGTTGCCGAGTATGTGAGTATGTGAGTGTGTGTGAGCAGCAAAGGAGCGTTGGAATGGTTCAGGGAAAGACGGGCGGACGGATGCACACACAGGGTAAATCACATGGCGCTGGACGCTTGCAACGCAGCATCTTCGCCTCAAGACTTGCGCAGACGTAAGGGGTCTGTGTTTCCGTTCAGTTTGCTGCGACCGGACGTCACGGGGGTCTTGCTGCCGGTGCCGGGGGGGCGCTCTTGCTCGGCCGAACCCTCCTGCTTACGCCTTTGCGTCTCTTTGTAACGAAGTGTGATATCGCTGTGAAAACAGGAAAAGATAGAGCTAATTTTCATCGGTTGGCAAAATGTTGTTAGGCCTCGTTTCCATAGATGAAGAGGGAATATGGTTATACAATTAATGTAAGCATTTAGCCAACCTCTGACTTGTTAATGTAAAAAAATACATTTATTAGGAACACGTGTAGATTCATGCAGTTAGCTCAATAGCCAATCATGTAGCAGCAGTGTGATAAAAATAAAAATCACAGATAATGTTCATATCAATCATAAGGAAAAGTGTGAACTCAGTGACTTCTCATGCTTGGTTGTTATATATCTATGGTTACAACAATACAAGAATGGTTAAGGCTCTGGGGTTACTGCTCCGAAGGTTGGGGGTACACGCCGCGGTATCGCCAAGCGGCCTTGGGCCCCTAAACAAGGACCTTAAGGCTCTGTGCTGTAGTGCTGTATCATGGATGACCCTGCGCTCTGATCCCAGCTTCCTAACATCGCTTGGATATGCAAAGTAAAGGTCGGCTGATTTATCTTTTTTGATTAAACGGCACTGACAGCTGATTGCTGGAACTATCGGGGAAAACATAACTGTAATGACAGACAGGTTTTGGTCTGTCATTACGAGAGCAGCCTCTAGTGGCGAATCACAAAAGTCACATGAGGTTTGTGTTTATATGCGAGACTGCACGGAGAGCGCTATACTATCATCATCATCATCATCTTTCGGCTGCTCCCATTAGGGGTCGCCACAGCGGATCATCCTTCTCCATACTCCCTTGTTCTTTACATCTGCCTCTTTAAACCCAACTACCTGCATGTCTTCCCCCACCACATCCATAAACCTTCTCCTCAGCCTTCCTCTTTTCCTCCTGCCTGGTGGCTCCATCCTCAGCATTCTCCTACCGATATACCCCATGTCCCTCCTCTGCATATGTCCAAACCATCTCAATCGGGCCTCTTTCACTTGGTCTCCAAAACGTGCGCTGTCCCTCTAATAAACTCGTTTCTAATCCTGTCCACCCTCGTCACTCCCAACGAAAACTTCAACATCGGCTGAAGATGTTGAGGTTTTCGTTTGGAGTGAAAAAGACAACATTAGCGTTCAGCCAAGATCAAGAAGCTATCATGGACACAGATTCACGCAAACTCTTCAGCTGTTTAGTGTCTTGCTCCTGTAGCTGATCCAGCTCACGGTTTTATGTATATTCTTAGATGCTTTCCTGCTCATCACGGTTGTAAAGAGTGAATATTTGAGTTCCTATAGACCAGTTTGCTGATTCTCCCCTGATCTCTGTTGACAATAAAGTGTTTCAGCCTGCGGAGTTCACAGTGTTTCGAGTTTACACAGAAAGGTGTAAAAACTGAAGAGTGTAAAATACCACAGGGGCTCAAGCAGGTTCTGTTGGTACCAGATAGGCTGGTTTGAGTATTATTAAACGTGTCAATTCATGTTACCGAAATCACACGTTTTCTTCATTCTGATGTGTGAAGTGAACAAGTAACTGACTTCTACAAGGCAGTGAGAAAGAGAGAGAAAGGTAAAACACTGAAAACTATACAATACAAGAAAGCCTGAATGGCCTAAATAATTCATCCAAAAACCCTGATAAATGCTAATATTTGTGACTAGCAGCTACAGCTTACTTGTAACCAGCTTCAGGTATTTTTTCTTGCTGCAATCCTATAGATATTATATAGACTTATATAGAATGCGATAAATTTCCTCTACATTTTTGTTACCTCGTAGTTTTACTGAATAGCTACACGTTTCATCTTATGGTTACAAGTTTTACTTCATTTTTTTACCTCATGACTACAAGCTTTACTTCATGGATTTATCTCATTCTTTACCTCATAGATTAACCTAAAGGTTTTACCTCATCGCTACACGTTTTAGCTCACGTGCCCTTCTTGCTTGTCCTCAGAACATAGGGGGCATGACAGGACGTTTCATATAATCCCACAAACTATGGAGGCATCATTACTGCCAGCTGATCAACTTTAACCAAATATGGTGCTTAAGTGAGCCTTCATTTAACTGAAATAAAGATGGACATTAATGCGCAGTAGAAACACAAGACATAGCGGCTACGGTTATTTTTATGTCGTCTCTAAACTTCCTGTCGGCCTGCAGTTAAAAATGCTGACTGTTGAAGAATTAAGGTGAAGACTGCCGCTTCCTTTCTTCTGCTTTGTTAAAATATCACACTAGTGCACACACGACATTTAATTTAGCGTGTGAAAGTTCAAGTCTGCCTTATGGGGCATGCAGGGGGGAGAAGCAGCCTGATGAGAATGACAGATGAAGGTGATGTTGGCACAACAACCAGCTGTCACTCTACACCTACCTCTCCCTCTCTGCACCGCTGACCCACTCACACACACACACGAGAAAGAGAGATACTAGAGAGAGACACTATCAGTGCAACACACAAGACAGCGGCACAGTGCACAAAAACAGCCAAAAGAAAACCAGAAACGTACAAACACCACTGAAAAATATCCATTACGAAGTACAGAGATGGAACAAAGCAAGTTGTGTGCATTTACTTCACTGTTTGAGAAGCGAAGACAGAGGTAGGCTTTTGCGCCTTTCACCTTTGCTCGTGTTCCCTTTCTAAAATCGCTCACCGTAAAAAGAAACGCCACAGAGTCCAAGTGAGGATGAGAACAATGCCGAGGATCCAACATTGCGCGATGAAGAAGGGGATTGGTAACATGATGGTGTTGGGGTCGTACTTCACTACGATGAGAAACTCGGTTACTGTGATGGCTGCCACTATCCAGGCCTGCTGGCCCAGCTTCTTATGGAACTTTCTGAAAAAGCAGGAACACACACAGCATCGGATTTACGATTCAGTAGGTTTACTGGGTCACTGGCACAAACTTGGTTGTTCTTCAAGTCAAAAACATGCATGGGCAACAAGTATTAATAACATCATCTACAAAAAAAAAAAAAAAAAAAAAAAAAAAACCCTACTACTATTACTTACTGCGTATCTAGTATATTCTTTTAAAAACCTCTGTTGCTCATATTCTTTAACAAAGCAATTAGCACTTTTTGTTTTTAATGTTTATGATATAACAATGTTGAAATTTGAAGTTTCTTCGAGTTAAGGGGATGTAAATATTCTCAGTTAAGGGAATCGTGATGTAAAGCAAAGCGCTTGCGTGCCGCAGCCTCGACTGGAATACTAGTGCTAGAGGTGGAGCCTTCTGAACCGACGGGCAAATGGAAATCTATTTGGTTGGAGGCTGGTGGTTAATTTGCTTGTTGTCTCAGTCAGTGTTTCTAAACAGACTGGTGTTCTCGCTCAGTACAAATTTCTTCAATGACTACTGCTAAAATAGAAATAATAGATACAAGCATTATCTCATGTTACCTCATAGCAACAAGTTTTACCTCAAGTTTTACCTCATGTCTACAAGCTTTATTTCATGGATTGATCATATTTTTTAATGAATGGCTGCAAGGCCTGCGGGCCTTTCCTAAAAATAGCTCACCATAGCGCCACTTACCAGTGAGCTGCAGTAAATTTCTTTTGTTGCTATTCTTTTTTTAAATCACACTTGCATTGGTGTGAATTTGAAAATGACAAATATAAATAAATAAAAATATCTATATATAAATGATAAAAGGGGATGTTGTATGTTTATATATGTATATATATATATATATAAAAACTTTGATTTGTTAAAAATTGTTAGCGGCTAGTGAAAACGTGGAAGTGATGGAAATACTGGAAATAATGGAAATACTTGCAGAGATTTATAGAAATAAAGTTTGGCATATTGATATTTATCTGTTTCCTACCTTGTTAAATCGTTGTTGATAATTATTGTGAGAAATCATTAACATGATCAGTGTCTTCACATAGATGAATATCATTAATTATTAATAACAACATATAATTAAGGTAACTTGAGCAAATTTGTTATTTTTTTTTAGAAGTGTGTATCAAACTGTTAGCCCTTATCAAATACCCAATTCTAGTAGCCCCTATTCTGTACCCAAGAATTAGTTCTCAGTTTCAAAAAGGTTGGTTTTACATAACGGCTACAAGTTTTAACTCATAGCTGCAAGCTTTAGCTCATTTGTTTCCTCATAGATACAAAGTTTTAGCTCATGGTTATACCAAATATTTACAAGTTTTACCTCATGGATACAAGCTTGTTACTTCATGGTTTTAATCTCATTATTTGACTAATGGCTGCAAGCTTTAGCTCATTCAATAACCCAGATAAAAGCTCATGGTAAACTTTATGGCTACAAAATGTACTTTTATTTTTTTTTTTTTTTGTTTTACCTCATAGTTACAAGTTTCACCTCATTGTGTTTTTTAATGGCTACAAGCTTTGCCTCATTCTTTACCTTGTGGCTATAAGCTTTAACTCGTGATTTTAAATTACTGCTACAATCTATGAGGCTTTACCTCAGGGCTATAATATACGGTCAGAATAATTAGAACATTACAAAATCCTAATACTGATAATACGTAATCCCAGTAACACAATACTATTAACAAAAAATTGAACAAAACCAAAAAAAGAGTGTAACTGACGGGTCGTCCATAAAGTCGTAGATTTCCCTCATGGCCACTCCACCCACATTGACGAAGAACACAAGTCTCAGCAGCACCAGGTAATGTTCAGGTGGCATCCATAACACGAACTTCAAATAAAAGGTGTTCAGCTCCGCCAGTAAAAACTAGAAAGAAAAAAAAAAAAAAAAAAAAAAAAAAAAAAAAAAGTGAAGTGGAAGAGTTTGGTACATATCCGGTGATTTAACTGCGATGTAAATAATGTTCATGTTCATTTATTTGATGTCCTTTATACAGGGTTCTTTGGTAACATCTTGGTTGAACAGTCATTAAAAGAACATTTTTATTGGGTCGCACACTAACCATGAAGATGATGCCGAGCACGGCGAGCCACCGGCGCAGGTTTGATGCCGGTCTCCACTCGAACTTCACCCAGCTGTACGGCGTGAACTGGAATGCGATACGCTTTATCTTCCCCCTGTGGGTAAACCACACATTGCAGTAAATCAGGTACTATTCTCACAAATCGGATGTAACATTCGCAGCAAATTTATGGTTATTTTCCACAAAAGACATTTCTTTCCTTGTCGGTGGAAATCGTACTAAATGCCTGCAGTAACCATGGACAAACGGAATTGAAACTAACGTCCATAGAGATGTTCAATAATAAACAGCTGCTGTTTCATTGAATAATTGCTCCACATAACGTCCAGGAGAAGAAATGATTTGCCCAGCTCATTCAATAAAGCTAAACCAATGAAAGTAATAAGTTTTTAATAAACATCATGTCTGCCAAACTTATGATGAGGAATACGCTAGAGAGCACAACACAAGAAATGATTTAGCCTTCATTGATCTTCTACAGATAGCTTATAAAAATGCATAGCGCAGTGCAATGCAATGTTTTATCACTGCTAAACATATAAGCAAATATATCTGGCAGTGGTTCATATTGAGCTGCGAGTTTTTCCTCGCTAATCAATAGAGCACGGTTCTTATACGCCGGTGAGAAGTGTCTCCATGCGTCACTGACGATGAGAAGAAGACCATATTGCTTGTTAGCACATTCTTATGTATTAACTTAACATTAAACCTGCATTAACATGGTGGTAAACATGAGTTGTGTACTTATTAAAGCTTGGAATAGAAAAAGATATGCAGCGATCATGTTTAATTTATAACTTCGGCCTATGCAACTATTTTACTTGCAACATTTTTGTCGACGTTTGGTCAATTTCTCCTCTACAGTTTGTGAAGGTTAAAAAAAAAAAAGTCTTTATTATTCACAATTAACATTTAAACCTTAACAGAAAAGAAAAAAAATGCTTCATAAAGTCTTAAGTCCCATTAGTTAATGCTGCAAAGACTTTAGACTAGATTGTGGATTATGAAGCATTGTGAATCATTATTGAGATCTTGAGGTGTTTTGACGTTTGGCACAAGCTTTACCTAATTTTTCAACTCATGGCTACAAGCATTTCCTCATAACTGCAGGCTTTACCTCAACCTGTGGCTACAAGTTTTACCTCATGATTTTACATCATTGCTACAATGTTTATGAGGCTACAGCATCCAATACCTAATACTAATAACATTACAAGTCTCCATTATTCACCACTAACATTTAAACCTCAACAGGACAATTGTTCATAAAGACTTAAGTCCCATTAGATACTGCTTGGAAGGTTTTTTACTAGATTGTGGAGCTTGGCTGTGGGAATTTGTGAATTTAATTTGATTTGTGTTAATTTAGTAGCGAAAGCATTTGATGTTGATGTGTTCGACTCGTGGCTGCGAGCTTTATGGGATCTTTCAACTCATGGACACAAGCTTCACCTCAAGGCTGCAAGCTTTATCCCATTCTTTAACCTGTGGCTGCAAGTTTTACCTCATGATTTTACCTTAAATCTTTGGTAGGCTTCAGCTTGTGGCTTTACCTCATGTATACTCGCGTTACCTCATAACTACAAGTTTATAAGCAACATACTGTCTACAAATATTAAAACTATAACAAGTCCAGCCAACTATATGCTCTTAATCCACAAACAAAGCCTAATACAATAGATTACAAGTCTTCATTATACACAATTAAAATTTCAACCTTAACAGGAAAGAAAATGGTTCATAAAGTCTTAAGTCCCATTCGTTGTTGCTGGAAAGGCTTTACACTGGATCGTGGTGCGTGGCTTTCATTTAGTAATGAAAGCATTAGTGAAACCTTGACTGGTATTAGAAAAAGAGGCTAGGTAATTGATGTTCCAGTTCATCCGAAACCTGTTCCAGCACGACAATGCCGTCTTTAAACAAAGTGAGCTTCATGAATACCTGGTGTGTTAAAGACTGGAGTGGAAGAACTTGAGCAGCCAGCACCGAGACCAGCCATCAACCAAACTGAACACATATGGGGTAAAGTGAAAAATCCAGACCTTCTCAAACATAAATCACCTGATCTCACTAACGCTCTTGCAGCAAAATGATCTCCATATACTGTATATCCCCGTAGCCATGCTCTAAAATGGAGTTTATTACCACAGCAAGGCGGATTATAGGTTATTATTAAGCTTCCAAACTATGATATAGTCTAGATATAGAAAGAATAAAAGCCTTTACATTTTTCTTTTATTTCCATTCTATTGACTTTTACAGTCTGCAATGTGTTCTACACTAAAAATTACCACTCAGGCGGCTACACCGAATTCAGCCGCGGTTTTTGTTCTATGCTTCATTAAATAAGACCACAACCATGCCCTAGCAATCATAAGCACAAGAAAAAAAATTGCTGAAAAGTTTACTTGAAAAGAGGGAAAATAAATAAAAAATAAAATGATGAAACGGCAGAAGGCTCCCTGACCGTCCATGGCCATTTCAAAGAAAACACCAAGAGACCTTATTAAATTATGGGTTCATTGCCACAGGTGATTCGCATGAGCCAAGACCTCTCTGTACCACATGTGGCTCAGGGCTCCCAATGATTGTGCATTAAGGGGAGCCGAGTTACACTTTCATTATATATGCAATAATTAATAGCAATATAATATGCACGCTATTGTGTTTGGTTGTGTGTGTGCCCCCTGTGGAAAAGTTGTTTGTGAAACTGGTCCGTGGTGGAAAAAACGTTGGAAACCGCTTGCCCCATTAGAATAGACAATAAAGCATGCGCTGTGTCCTAGATGTTCTAGTTCACAAAACATATAGCCTATTGATTTGATTTGGCCAGTGGACGAATACCACTTCGGTTATACTGGAATAGTATTATTATTTTTTTTTTTTTTTCCTAGTGAAAAATATATGTACTTTAGTGTAGTGTTTCCATTTGGGGAGAGTTTTACGTGAACTTCACTACATTTCAAAGTTAAATATCTTTTTATACTACATTTGGCAAAATGGGTCGTTCCTTTTTGTTAATGAGCGGGAAAAAAACTTAACTGGTTAGGCAGGCAGCAAGCCACCAATCGGGGTTGAGCGCATGCTCTGTTTTGAATTTGTTTTGATTGGCACTTGGTGTACCAACATACAGTTCATCGTCAGTTCAACAGCAAGCAGAACATTTAGAGGGGAATAAATGATGGAAGAAACTCCTGACTAGAACTTTTTTTTTTTAAAGTAGTTAAAAAAAAAAAGAAGGTTTTGGGCTCATGATAATTTAAATAGATATCAATCAGTGTTTGATTCATTAATATCATTCTATTAATAGATCGGATGTGCTGAGAGTAACATTGGAGTCTTGATTAGCAAGTAAGCAGAAGTCTTGAGCCAAAAATGATCATAGGAACAGTATAGACCATAATAAAATCATAGTACTTTGGACACTTAAGCACATTTAAAGGCAAAAACTTTGTACTTTTACTAAAGGGAAAGTTAAAAGGGAACGCTTTTGCTGAAGAAATATTTTACTGGTGTCTCTACTTTAACTCAAGTACATGGTTTTTGTGCACTTCCTCCACAAGTGTAAATAAAATCTGAATTTATGAGACTTGCAAATCATTGCATTCTGGTTTTTTTTTTTTATATTTGTTCCCAATTTAATTTTTTTTATTGAGGCTATAAATATATTTGCTCATTCCAGTTCTCTCTAATGGTGATTGCTGTATATTGTCAAACTGGCTGCTATGACCTAATGTTCTTAATAGTGATGATTATTAATATATTCCAGAACAGGTGTGTGCTTTGCATGACTCGGTAGAGATGTCGTCCATTTGATGTTAGAAAGACACGCATCCAGAATGTCCCAGAACACTCGAAACCCAGAATCATGAAATGTTGCTCTGAATTCGAAAGGATACAAACGATGGTACTGTGACACTGTCCTGATACCTGGTACAATTAAATCTTCTAGAGCTGAACTTAAAGCCGTGAGCTGTAATGACGGTTTGAAAATTCGATGGAACAAAGCAAAAGGTATATCTGAAGCAACTTGCAAAAGTTCATCGCACTTGTTCATAATGTGGTATTTTTTTATACCTGAAATTAAAAATAATCTCCAGATTGACATATTACAAAATATCAAGTTTTTTTTAGACTAGAAACCTTCCACGGTAATTAACGGGAATATATGGGAATTAACGGGAATTATTAGGAATAAACTGGGAATTTACAAAATTGCAGGATAGCCTATAAAAGGGAACTTGTATGTAGTTGAGAAAAATAAATCTTGCAGAATAATCTTGGTTTAAACAACCAGATTTAATGCAATTTCAGTTGAATTTCTACCCTGCACATTCATCAATCACACGCCCTACGTGTGCATTTCTTCATAACGTAACGCAAATAATTTCTTGAATGCTCCACACAAAAATGTCGGTGCGTATTCGTGTATATTACGTAAATACAGTATCTCAAAAAAGTGAGTACACCCCTCACATTTCAGCAACCATTTTAGTAACTTCTCAAGGGACAATACTATAAAAAAAAGAAACTTTGATATATTTTAGAGGAGTCAATGTGCAGCTTGTATAGCAGTATAGATTCACTGTCCTCTGAAAATAACGCAACACACAGTCAAAAGAGCTGGGAACAAAAGTGAGTACACCCTAATTGATAACAGCTGTACGTCGTGTAACCGTGCAAAGCCGCCTGTCTTATTCATCATGTTCAAGTTTTTATCTGCTTGACAGGACCATACAAATGTGTGTATCTTGTATAAGAGCAGTTAAAATTTGGTGCTTTGAGTACAATTCTCTCATACTGACCACTGGATGTTCAACATGACACCTCATGGCAAAGAAACTCTCTGAGGATTTAAGAATTAGAATTGTTGCTCTCCACAAAGATGCCGAGGCTATAAGAAGCTCAGTAACACCCTGAAATTGAGTTACAGTACAGTGGCCAGGGTCATACAGAGGTTTTCCAAGACGGGTTCCACTCGGAACAGCCCTCGTGAGGTCTATCAAAGTAGTTGTGTCCTCGTGCTGTGTGCGTCAGGTGCAGAAACTAGGTTTAAAAAAAAAAAAAAAAAAAAAAAAAAAAAAAAAAAAAACAGCCGCCTGAGTGCTGCCAGCATTGCTTTAGAGGTTGCAGAAGGCCGCACACTGCAACAAGTAGGTTTGCATGGCGTCGTCCCAGAAGGAAGCCTCTTCCAAAGCTAGCAAAAAGTTTACTGAAGACAACCTGTCCAAGAGCATTAATTACTGGAACCATGTCCTGTGATCTGATGAGACTAAGATACTAAGAACTTTTTTGTCTCAGATGATGTCCAGCATGTGTCAGGATTATTAGGAAAATTGTGTATTGCCTACAGTCAAGCATGGTGGTGGTAGCATAATGGTCTGGGGCTGCATGAGTGCTGCTGGTACTGGGGAGCTGCGGTTCATTGAAGGAAACATGGATTCCAACATTTACTGTGACATTCTAAAGCAGAACATGATACTCTCCCTTCAGAAACTGTAGTTTTCCAACATAATAATGACCCCAAACACACCGCCAAGATGACAACTGCTTTGCTGAGGAAGGTGAAGGTGATGGAGTGGGCAAGTATGTCTCCAGACCTGAACCCTATTGAGCACCTGTGGGTATCCTCAAGCGGAAGGTGGAGAAACGCCATGTGTCTAACATCCAGCAGCTCCGTGATGTCATTGTGGAGGAGTGGAAGAGGATCCCAGCAGCAACCTGTGCAGCTCTGGTGAATTCCATGCTCAGGAGGATTAAGGCAGTGCTACATAACAATGATGCTCACACAAAATATTCACACTTTGGACACAGTTCTGACATGTTCACTTAGGGTGTACTCACTTTTGTTGCCAGCTATTTTGACAATAATGGCTGTATTTTATTTTCAGAGGACAGTAAATCCACTATACAGGCTGCACATTGACTACTCTATAATATATCCAAGTTTCATTTCTATAGTATATTTATATTATATTATATTGTCCCTTGAAATGATCTACTGAAATAGTTGCTGAAATGTGAAGGGTGTACTCATTTTTGTAAGATACTGACATTTATGTTTTAAACTACTTGTGCTGTGTGTATTGTGCTACAGAGATTAGCACTATAATAAGATTATACTAACAATTAAATCTAAGTCAAAAATATATATTTTTTTAATCTCTATTAGTTTGCATGCATGTCGGTTTATGGACAAACAAAATGTTTACATTTCTGTTTATATATGATACAGTTTCTATACAGATTTCTGCAAATTTCTAATTAATTCCCATAAATTCCAATTAATTCCTTAACAAAACTACCCAGATCCCATTTAAAGTTTCTGCAAAATTACCGGATATTTTCCACCTCTTTTCAACCCTACCTGTGATGTTATTCCAACCCAAAATCCCACCTCCAAAGATTCATCTGATTCAATTTGAACAATTAACCTTGACAGAAATGCCCAAAAGGACCACTTCAACCCAGAGCATAATCAAAAGCACAGAAAAAAGGGGCAAAAAACTAAGATGTTGAAAATATTATGTATTTGAGGATATGCAGGAGGAAGTTGTTCTTATTTCGCTGTAGTACTTACTTATAGGTAGGAATGTTCCACAGACCCTGCCACTGGTACGGCTTCATCGAAAGCCAGCCCAGCGCCTTCATGCCGCAATAAATCCCCAAACCGTTACACAAGAGCACATCCATAATCCACTGGAAGACAAAGAAAGAAAGTGAGAGAAGTAAATAAATATCGATCTATAGTGTATAGAATATGAGAAAGGCAGAAAAAAAACGACAGAAATACTCACATGGTCCCACCAGCACTCTGAAAAGTTTGGCAGCTGATGCTCAAGACTGTACTCCAGAAACTCGAACATCACGCTAATTATCATACACATCCACCAGTCTCGAATCATCAATGTCTGACAAACAGAAATAACATGTGGATGTCATGAGCAGTCATTAGTTTCGACTATGTCGAGTTTAGAAGTTATATGGGGTTTCGGTTTCCTGAGTATTCTAGTATTTTCTGTGGTGATAAACTTTGGAAGAATCCTGCATATGCTTTTTCCAAGTAGAAAAGCAGTCTTTTGTTTTTAAGTGTACTGCAGTCCATTAATATGTTTTATAGTCATGTTTGTTTTACTGTGATGACATGGGGGTTCTTCTCCATTTAGCAGGAAAACTTGTGAGTCTGGAGTGTCCAATATGGCACCGTTGTATATATGTGACCATTAATTTTCTCGATTTAAAGCAAAAAAAAAAAAAAAAAAAAAAAAAACGTGTTCTGTGTTCCCTCATGCCGTTATTTATTACAATTGATTGAGGTAGAACTTTCCGATATTGTGCAAAAACCTAGTATCATATGGTGTATATTCATGGCAGGGGTAGCTCAGTAGTAAAGGCAGTGGCCACTTGGGCCCTTAAGCAAGGCCCTTAACCCTCTGTGCTCCAGGGGGCGCTGGATCATGGCTGACCCTGCGCTAATATGTGAAGAAAGGAATTACACTGTGCTGTAATGTATGTGTGACAAACAAAGGCTATTCTATTCCAGTTATTCTGCAAATTAAAACGGCCAAGTATATAGAACTAAAAAAGCGAAGTAAATAAAAAAAAGATAGAGAAATGGTGTGCAAAATTTGCTCAACAAACAGAATAATTGTGATTATTATCAAAAGAAAAAAACATGATCATGATTTCCATATCTTCCAGCTGTTCCAGATGTTTTTCCTGGCCATTCATTGCCACTTCTTCCCCCCAGTACACTTTGCATGTGAAAACACTAAAAAGTGGTTTGAGGGGGAAAAAAACTAACAAAATTAAAAACCATAAGCAAAAAACACCCACCTTAATGTACCAACCAAGAAAATGAGCAGGAACAAAGCCGTCCATTTTATCCTGTAACAACAAAAACAATTATTTTTTGTGTGTTTTGTGTGTCTAAGAGTGTGTGCGCATGTGAGTGTTTGTGATTTTGTAAGAAAGTGGTTTGTTACCCAGATGTTGTGGAAGGGGTCAGTGGTGTTTCCGGGATCGTAGAGAAGACAGTTTCCTCCATAGCCTCTCTCTGGAAGAGGAACTCCCAACTTCGGATCTATGTACTTCATAAACAGACGTCCGTCCTGCACCGTCTGCAACAAAATATTAATTATATTATATTAATTTATATATATATATATATATGCACTGAATTTTATGTATAATAGCACTTGCATTATTATTTTCAATTTATCATCAACAATGTGTGTGCAAGTGTGTACGTGTCTCTCCATACTCACCTGGAAAAGAATGAAGATGAGGAACAGCTCATAGACAACGCTGACACACAACCAGAAGCGCCAGTATGCTGAAAAACAGAACAGAGCAGAGATATGAGAACACAAACAAAACCTTTATACCACAAACAGGGCGTTTTTTTTTTTTTAATCGGCATCACTGACTTAAATTATTCCCGATAGTCTATTCTATTCATTTCAAAGCTTTTCCTTTGGTTGCTTCCAAAAGTGTACATTTATGTTAAGAGTTTCTATCTAATCATATTTCAGCCGTCACATCACGTGTTGCAGGGGTCGAGGAAATCTGCCCTGATGCCTTCAGAAATCAACAGTGCGGGCGACTGTAGTGTAAAGTACATGGGAATAAAGCTGTTGCATTAACCAATCAGATTTCGAGTTGACGACACCTGGGCCATCTAGCAGGCGTCCAATAACGTCAGCATTTTTACGTCCTTTGATTGGATGGTCAGAGAGCGCACTAGTCGGAGCTCACAAACCTGCATCTGAAGCAAACTGCACAAGCACAAACAGATCCGCGTAGACTGAATGGCTGTTTTTTATTCCACAATGGCTGACAAAGAGGAAAAAATTTATATGGTCGCAAATACACTTTCAAAGACATTTACAAAATGGACTTTTCAGGAAAAGCTGGACTTCGTGAGGAAAGGTCAGCCAAAACGGTTCAAAACGAATGTTATGCTTTTTTTCATGAACTATTTATACTTTTGCGTTCCCTTTCCTCTAAAATTCGCACAAAATACAGTGGTACCTTGACCTACGAGTGCATTAATGTACGAGTTTTCCGAGGTACGAGCGGTCACTCGGTCGGTTTTTTGCTTTGTTACGCGAGCAAAAAATTGAGGTACGAGCTCGAGACGCCGCTGCTAGATGGCAAAGCGAAGCCAAAAAGCGAAGATTGTGATGAAAATCAAGATAAGCAAAGAAGAAAAAGTAAAAATTTGAAAAAAGTTTAGGGATACGTGGTGTACAGGAGTGATAGAGAGAGTAGCAAAAAACGAGTTTTCCCTCCTCCTCCGCCGGTGTTTTCGTTAGCTCAAGTCGTCTCATCTCCAAGGTAAATACACTGTATAAAACCTTTTTAAATCTTTAGATACTCTTTCTATTATGGTTTTATACAAGATTTGTTCTTTAGAAATGTATTTTCCTAATTTAATAACATGGAACATAAAAAACGGGGTGGCATTTTGAGGGTTGGAAAGGATTAATGCCATTTTAAGTATTTTCGATGGGAAAAATTGATTTGATGTGCGAGCAAATTGAGATACGAGCTCGACCACGGAGCGAATTAAACTCGTAGGTCAAGGTAGCACTGTACACACAATTTGCCTTAATTTCAAATCTCCAGGAAAGGCATAATGCATGGGAAAAAAATGGCCAAAAAAATGCATGGGGTCATTTTATGAGGTTAATATTGATGCTTCTCCTAAAGGTGATGTATGTGGACGGTGCAATTGCTGTGGCTGCAGTGAAAGGAGACTTATTGAATTGCGCTCATTGGGTTTCGCGAGATACTGTGATGCAGCGCTCCGTTAAACTGTGTTTCTCTATACTATTGATGGGGAGTATTTCCTACGAGTACAGTTTCTACGTGCTCACTTTGCATCTTCGTTGTAACCTCATGTGGAATCTGTTCACATTCGTGCACAATGAAGTGATCCAAACTGGCTCTAGACATGAGGTGTGTAAACCGAGCTGCCATCGCTGCTTTCATGCCCATGCTCTCTCTTGCTCCCTTGCTAACCGCCTGCTTCAGGGCGACCCGGATCGTCTTTCCTCCGAAGCTGCCCTTTTCGCCGCAGGCTACTCCGTTGCCATATTATTCGCAGCTCAAATAAGTAAGCACATTTGCATTTACACACCAGGGGGACCAGTCTGTGGAGTACAGCTGGCTTAGGCACGTATTTCTTCTCAAAAATCTATGGAATCGCTCCATTCTTGGCATCTGGTCCTTCAGGTTTCGCTCGATGGCACGCATCAAATTATAGACCGGGTTCGTTTTTTGAAAGCGCACGCCTAGTCTGGCAAGACGAACTGGTCCGTGGTTTAAAGGAACCCTCCCACTAATCTGTAGTTTTAAAGCCTGGGCTTGACAATTATAGCATGGACTGAGGAGTCAAAATGTGGCCAAAAAAATAATAATAATGTAACTAAGAAAAGCAAACAACTCTACTCTGCAGTCATCCCTGATTAGGTTTGGGACTGCTGAAAGTGATCTGGAAGTCTCTGTGAACCAAAAAACCTTAGCTAATGGAAAAAAAATCTCTCAAGAGGAAAAATAAAACAACATGTGACACAGTCACTTTCACAACCTAACCATTTTGTCACAAGGACGCAAGCCATACCATGGGTTGAGTTTGAAGACTGAGCGGCAAACAAAGTCAAATACGAGCGTTATTAAATTACAGCAAAAAAAAATAAAAAATTTCAAACGCCAGAGTGCCACTGCTTTCTCTACACGGGGGAAAGAAACTCACTGTATTAGAAGGACGTTACAAAAAAATAAAAAATAAATAATAAATATAATAAACATAATAAATGTTTAAATATCAAAATGTGACAAGTGTGTGTTTATCTCGACTTGTCCGTATATCTCTCTTTAAACACATGAATGTTTAAATGTCTGGCCCCGTGTGGTTTTACTGATCTCGTCTCCATGATATTACAGAGGTGAAACAGAGGAGGAGCATCAAAGTTGGCTTGAACTGTTCTTCTTACCTGGATGTGGTCGTGAGAAAGGGCCGTCTTTTGCCTGCGTTACTCCGAAACATAGGAACACCAGAATGCTGGCTACAATCCCTCTGGAAAAACACACACACACACACACACACACACACACACACACACACACACACACACACACACACACACCCCAACTTATTTTACTGTATTCAGATTCAATTCAGATTCAGAAGAGATCCACATAAAGCAGTGTCATGTTTCAGGGAGGGTTCACGTGATCAGACCTCATCATCAAGATCGCTCAAAACTGAACAATATACAGTATAAATATTAAATGTGCAGCACGGACACAAACACATTTACTTCTCTTTAGAATCAGTCAGTTTGTGTTAATGAACTCAATCTGAGGTTTTCTTACTGAGGTTGAAATAAATATATATATATATATATATATATATATATATATATATATATATATATTTATTTTTTTTTTTTTACTTTTTGGTGGCTTCGAATTTTAATCTATATATATACAGCTCAAATACCACTGACTCACTCACTCATCACAAAATCTCAAAAACCACTGAACGGATTGCAATGAAATTTGGAACATACCTTCCTCTTGGGTCTTAGGTGCTCACTAAGAAAGGGTTTTGAAAAATTCGCCCTGGATCGCGGCTAACTCGCGAAAAACGCGATTTCTCACGCATTGTAAACTCTTCGAAATAACAGTACGGATCCTAATGAAACTTACTACATTGTTTCTTATTACATGTTAGATGCACGATAAAAAAATTTTTCAAAGTAGTTTGCCCTGTATCGGTACTACAAAGGGGTAGTACGTTATTTGTTGACGTTACGTTCTGATCTCTGATCATCCAGTCCTGCTCAGTGCTTACTGCTTATTGCCATATTGCTTAGCGTTCTGCCTTCCGTAGCGAAGCACGGGTACTTTCAGCTAGTCAAGTTATAAAACTGAGCTTTAATACACATTTCTTGCAAGAATATAAGCACCCTCACACACACACACACACACACACACACACACACACACACACACACACAAAATATCTCACTCAGACACAAAATATCTTACTCGTTCACACACACACACACACACACACACACACACACACACACACAC
>JAAIIK010000196.1:1124130-1134897 GCA_014706435.1 Silurus glanis | reverse complement strand
ATCTATCTATCTATCTATCTATCTATCTATCTATCTATCTATCTATCATTAACATTGGTTACTGGTCTTCATAGTGGATTTTACATTTGTGTAATCATAAAACTACACAAAGCTGTGATGCCATGTTGTGCCTCATTTTGCTCAATGTAAGTAAACTTATAGCTTAAAATACATTTCTCTAATAATTCTAACTTATAATTCTTATCTTCTGACAAGAAACCGACCCCTCAATTCAGTCATACTTGAGAACTTGGGACAATTTCCTCACCTCTATTTTCAGCAAGTGATGTTAAATCAACATGGCCACAGTCATTGTTCAGCTACAATGACTCAGGACCACGGTTCGCTTCTGATCACCATCACTGCACACCGCAACATCGTATATCTGCTATAAATGGACAATCGGTGCAACCCAGATGAGGATGGGTTTCCCCTCTTGAGTCTGGTTCCTCTCAAGGTTTCTCCTTATGACATTTCGGGGAGTTTTTTCTTCACCACAGTCGCCACCGGCTCGCTCATCAGGGACAAACTTACACTTCTAAAGAAAATATTAATTTTTTTATCACCACATTATCTGTGTAAAGCTGCTTTGAGACAAAGTAAAATTTTACAAATAAAAATGAATTGAATTGAACTAACAATATCATCAAAATGTTTAGTCGTGTTGTCATTATGGTGCACAATTTCAGTATTTCTTGATATAAACTACGATTTGGATTACGATGATTGGAAATGCACAAAGATTAATTTCTTCTGTTTGGCCTCTGAATTTCAAGTCAAGTCAAGTTTATTTCTATAGCGCTTTTCACAACAGACATTGTCTCAAAGCAGCTTTACAGAAATCAACAGTCAAGGTGAATGGTGTGCATTTGTCCCTGATGAACAGCCGTTGGCGACTGTGGTGAAGAAAAAACTCCCTTAGATGTTATGAGGAAGAAACCTTGAGAGGAACCAGACTCAAAAGGGGAACCCATCCTCATTTGGGTGACATCAAGAGTGTGATCATAAATCTTTCAACAATACAGAACACTGGAGAGTGAGAACTAACATGAGCACTGGAGTGTGTGTGATTATAGATAATGTTCTTTATTGTTATAAAACTAGGAGCTACTGAGCAACTCATAAAATAGCTCAACATTTGTGATCATCACAGATCGAACACCAGCTTCTCCATGCCAGCGCCTTTAAACACTCCAGGAGGTCCAATGTCAATTTCAGCAGCACAAATGTATTCATTTGATTGCATATTTGATTTATACTGAATGCAAGCGACCCTACAGGATTTAGTTTTACTGTACCGTAATAATGTTTGTTGGTTTCTTGGTTGTTCCTCCATTTTCAGAAATTGTAATTCTGTTTCTCTCTGTCGCCAATTGAAGGTTCACAAGATTCACCTTTGACCTGTTTTAGAGAACTAGTCGATTATAAGTCGATCTTGATGCCGTACTCGCCTTCATTAGTGACATTCAAGATTAATCTGCACAATTTATCAATTCAAGAAATGTTTATCAAAAATGTACAAAAATGTAAGCTTAAAATTTAACCATTTTGCATTCAATGAATTATACAATGAACTGATGCCAAAATGTTTTGGGGGTTAAAACTATTCAGGTGAAACCAGTATAATATATTTTGATCAACATGCCACCAACAACTGATAATGTATGAAACAGCAGACACACAATCGATTAATGTACTAAAGCATTTGCAATTTGAACAAAGAAACGAGAAATTGTTTTTATGACGTGCACAAGTGACTAAATGACGTGGAGGTTGAACGAGGAGTTTTGAGAATTTCATTTCTGATCTGAGAAACGCTCCAAAGCAACTGAGAAAAACCGTAATACCATCATGAGATCACGGCTATAAAGACCATTAATATTATAACAGAGCACAACAAGAATAAATGCCATTACTAACGCAAGAAACCCAATTTCACAAGTCTTCTTTCACTGTAGCCACAGCTTCACCACCCACATACATCATCTCTAGCAGAAGCTACAATATTAACCTCATAAAAATAACCCCTGTTGTGGTTTTCCTAGGAATTTAAAATAAAAGCTTTTTTTTTTTTTTTTAGCAAATTCTACAGGAAAGGAAATGCAAAACGTATAAATAGTTCAGGAAAAGCTCAACTGTTTTGAACTGATCTTTATTTTTGATTTTTGATAAAAAAAAAAATAAAAAAAACTAGAAACTTACAAACAGTACAAATACTTTTATTACAAACTTGAGGGAAAAAAATGAGGTTTAAAGTCTTTATTATAAGATTTTTTTTTTCACTAGCCCCTGATTTGTTTTGTCTTGACTGTGTTGGGAAGTGAAAAACAACAACCAAACAATTCAACAGTCTCAAACGGACCACCCTTTACACACGCACACACATGCACGCGCGCACTCACACACGTAGACACACAAATAACAAATCACGCGTCACAAGTGCTGTTTTGGCGCCATTCCAATATTCCCAGCAGCCAATCAGATGCGAGAGGAGGCGGTCTCCCCTAGAGAGGGTGGCTTCTAGCTGACCAATCAGATCGCGCGAAACGGCTACACGTTTCTACCGAGCCCCGTGGCTCTTTAAACCCGATATCAGTTTAAACCCGATATCGGAGTAACGTCGCGCTTTAGCTCGGGGATACACATCCATAATCATTATCACCGCGGTTACGCCATGGCGAGCGCTCCAGGAGCCGCGATAGTCGTCGTCGCCCCCGTTCCTCCTCCTTCTAATCCTCCTCGTCGCCGCAGCAACGTGCGCCGGAGCCTCTTCGGCGCGGTCGACCACGACGAACTCCAGCGCGAAGTCGACTCGAAGCTCCGCGAGATCTCCGAGCGCGACCGCCGCCGCTGGAACTTTGACTTCGCGTCAGGCACGCCGCTGGACGGCGACTACGAGTGGGAGGGAGCGGCGGCCGAGAGGACGCCGGTGTTCTACCAGGAGTCGCTGCAGGTGGGGAAAAAGAGGGTTGCACTCGCAGCAGCCGCTACACCTCCGAAACGGGAGAACTCCGCTGCCGGAGGGAGCGACGGAGACGGGAAGCCGAGTGCACGACTCGTTGCTGCTACGACCACGACCAGAATTACAGGTAGGAGCGCGGCAGAGAGATAAGGGAGGATACACGACCCCACGTGTATAACGCGTGCATCTGGAAAAAAATGTTTTTTTTTTTTATCTTGCAGATTTTTTCGTCAAACGGAGGAGGAAACATGGAGAAGAGCTGAAACGCCGCGGCGCTCCGAACCCCTTCGGCTCGATGCCCTCCGAGCAAACTCCGCGGAAAAGACTTCGATGAAGGTACACGTGGAAATCACATGTGCGCTTCGGTTTTGCTTTTAGCGTATTATTATTATTATTATTATTATTATTATAATGAAGGATGAGGAGAGCCGCAGTCAGTGTGGTGGTTGTGGGAGGAGGACGGGGGGGGGGGGCGGAAAGAAGGGGTAGGTGGGGGGGCAGGGGAAGCCGCGCGCGCGTTGTGGCGGGAAAACACCACCCCCACTACCACACCAATATGGCGGCTTATTTCTTCTCTCTCTTTCATTCTGTACTGAATCTCATGTCTTAAACACTATGAAACATTTTGGGTCGAGTCTTACAACCTCTCATTGACCTCACATTTTGTTTTTTTTTCCCTAGGGATTTCCCCTACCAGAAGCTCTAGAACCCCCTCCCATGGTGAGGAGAATCAAGCGAAGTCCAGAGCGAGGAACACAGCCCTCAAGAAAACATCACAACGATGAACATGAAGGGCGGCACATTTTCTTTGCTCGAACAATTTTTTCCGAGCCAATGATGAGGAGAGCTTTGGGAGTTCGACAATGAGTCGGGCGTGATCTCGCTTCCTGCGAGAAGAAACGAATGTGCATCTCAGATTGTACATGATTTGTGTTGCTGTTTACTTGAGACTCCCTTTTGGGCTTTTGCGTTTCCTCAATTTTCACGTTTTCCAGTCATTTGCTGATGGAGAGCACTTCCGTGGCTCGTGAAGGTGTGCTTGATGGTTCGCCTCGCAGCCTGGTGGCACCACCAATTAAGTTTGGAAGCTTCTGTTGAACAGCTGTGATTTTCTTGACCAATGTCGATTATGTTTTGAATGCACGTTTTCCCTGAAATGCGCATCGCAGTCAAGGAAACGGGACAATCGTGTAAATACGCCGATGCACACGAAAGCTTTAACCGACAGGACAACATGCCTTTGTGCTAACTCTATATTTTGTTGTAAATATATACAAAAATATTGTAAACTTTTTATTTATGCCTTGCTTTTCAGTGTTTCATTCTCCCTGAAATCAGGGCTCCTTGTCATGTTCCTGAGCCTTTTTGTCACTTCACTGTCCTGAAATGCTTGTAATATAATGTAAATCAATCAAACGCTTGCGTTTTTGTTTTTCTTTGTTGTGAACATTGTGGACGCACGACCGCATTTAAAAGTGAAGAGTAAAATGCCGGCAAAATAAACCGCAGCATTGTACTTAACATTTCCTTTAACAATATTTTTCCTCATTCTTTCTCAAAGTTTTGAGTTTTTCAGCCATATATGGAATGCTTTACTAATGCTAATGTTAATTATGACCAACTTTTTATAAAATAATCCACAATTGTGAGCAACGAATGGACCCAAAGGCATAAATGTAAACGCCAATGTTGTGTATATGCAAAATCTTCATTGCTAATTAGGAACATAAAATACCACATCAATCTAATCTTTGGTCCAACATGCAACCTGTAACGTATCAAAAGTATCGAGCAAATGCAATTATAAAATATATCAGTTAGAGAAAACCGTATAAACGTGGTTGTCTATATTATAAAACGTATATATTCTGTAAAAAAAAAAAAAAGGTATGTAGTATGTATGTCTAATGCTTTCCATGGCATCTTGTAAGATGAGGGTATTGTGTCGTCTTTTCTATCTCGGCCAAACAATGCCTTGAGTTTAAACAGCGCGCGTCTCACGGATTGGGTATTGCAGGTAAAGGAAAAACTCCCTTAGATGTTATGAGGAAGAAACCTTGAGATCAACCAGACTCAAAAGGGGAACCCATCCTCATTTGGGTGATATAAAGAGTGTGATTATAAATATTAAAACAAAACACAAGCAACGGAGAGCTCGAACTATCATGAATGTAAGATTGAGTAATGTCATTCTACAGTCTTATACAGTCATTTGCGATTATGGAACCAGGAGCTACTGAGCAACTCATAAAATAGTTCAACTTTTGAGATCATCATAGATCCAACACTGGCTTCTCCCTTACACCTGCTCATGACATCATCATGATGGGGTTCACAGTAATGGAAAACTGATGTTCGTCTTCGTCCACATGGCATAAACATAAAGGTGTAGAAGATTAAAAACAGCAGCATGTGTTCCATTTATTCCATTTTTTTTTCCGTTTACATGAACGAGATGGTACCATGTGTGGGTTGGGGAAATCAGCAGCTAACATAGTATGGCCAAAGTGATTGAATAATCTTCTCAGGGCTTTTCAAAGACCTTTAGCTAGATTGTGCAGATGTTAAAACGAAGCAGATGAGCCACTTTGATGCTAGCTTATAGTTTAATACTAGTTTAATACTAGTTAATAGTTCTACTTTTCAAATCTAAACCCAGAGCAGAGGTAGGCAGTCCCTCTAATATTATTTTGCATTCAGCTATGAGTACAAGTCAATTCGGAAACACTTGTGGTCTCTTCAGCTCTGAGCTCCCCTTCAGAACGAGACATGTATACAAGTATTTGCTTAAGATCAGTGAATGTTGCTAGCCAAAGATAAACACTGAGGCATCTACAACATTTTTCCCCCATGTTGTACCTCAAGAACCACCATCATTCCGAGCTCTGATTATGCACTACACCGAATTCAGCATTAACAAATGTGGCTTTGTCTCACCTCATACACAAGCTGATCGCCCACTCCCAAACCACAGTTCCTGCAAGATCTTAATGCACACCATCAGGCTAGTTTAGCTATCCTGAGTTCTAACACAGAAACAACAGAACACTGACGAGAGAAAGAAAGCTCACAAGGCAGGAGATACGTACATCCTGGCAGCGTCCCAATGTGTCATACCACATATATGCTGCTACTTTAGCCTGCTGGACGGAACGTAAAAAATGTTTACAATTTTGTTGGATCGCTATTGTCATCGTAATATAAAGAACTAAAATCTTATGTCAAACCATCGTAACTCGGGGACTACATGTATTCATGTGTTATTGTTGGACAACTGGCTAGTGGATAAAACTGCCAAGTCTTTCCAAATATTTATTTGTCAATTAAATAGAAATGAACAAGTGACCGTGTTAGAATGAAGGAGGCAGAGTAGCTTGCCCATTTTTCCTGCTTCTAACACATCAACTTTGAGGACAAAATGTTCACTTGCTGCAGCAACCATTTTATTATAACTTCTCAAGGGACAATACTATAGAAATGAAACCTGAATATATTTTAGAGTAGTCAATGTGCAGCCTGTATAGCAGTATATAGCACTGTATATATATATATATATATATATATATATATATATATATATATATATATATATATATACAGACATACATACAGTGGTACCTTGACTTAGGAGTGAATTAATGTGCGAGTTTTCCAAGGTACGAGTCAATTTTTGCTTTGTTACGCGAGCAAAAAATTGAGGTACGAGCTCGGGATGCCGCTGCTAGATGGCGAAGCGAAGCCAGAAAGCGAAGACTGTGACGAAATTAAGATAAGCAAAGAAGAAAAAGTAAAAAATTTAAGTTTAGGGACCCTCCACCTCCGCCAGCGTCTTCGTTAGCTCGAATCGTCTCATCTCCAAGGTAAGTACACTGTATAAAACCTTATTATATCTTTACATACTCTTTCTATTATGTTTTTATACAATATGTGTTATTTAGACATTTATTTTCCTAATATAATAGCATAAAACATAAAAAATGGGGTGGCATTTTGAGGGTTGGAATGGATTATGGGCATTTTAAGTATTTTCAATAGGGAAAATTGATTTGATGTGCGAGCAAATTGAGCTACGAGCTTGGCCACGGAACGAATTAAACTCGTAGGTCAAGGTACCACTGTATATATATTCAATTATTTTAGTGGTCCCTATAATATTGAGAGATGATCCAATGAAAATAAGCAAACATCCAAATAACATATTGGAGTGAATTATAATGGGAAACTGGTCACCATCACATGATAACCTCTAACCATTGTATCTATCCCTGCGATAATCTTTTTTTATTTACTTTCACTGACACTGACAATAAAAAAGCACACATACACCATAACCTGGCATTAGTGGGTAACAAGACTCACTTCACATCGCTTTGGCTGGGAGGCCAAAAACATGGTGTGAGTCAAAACCCAGGACAATATTCTCTCTGTTGCCATGTCATTACCAAGCCCTGCCCTAAACACACACATAATCCTCGTGAAGAATAACGCCATCACCTCCCTTGTGGTCTGCTGTAGAGGCACTGGGCTGTGGCTTCATTCTCATGTGGAATGTGTGTAAATTACTAAAGGAAAAAAATAGTCTTAATCAACTCCCTATGTTGTAAATTGACTATATCATGTACGTGGGTTTGGACACTGGAAAGGCTCACTGCACATCGGGAAACTGATTTTTTATCAGGAATCAATTTTCAGTTATGTGCTAACACACTTAAGTACAAGTATGAACCTTCTAATTTCCTAATCAGTCACTGTGAAAACCTCACATATTTCAGTTTTATAGACTATATGAGCCAAAGTAATGACTTTTCCAGCAATATGTGTTTTTTCCTTAAATTGTTACCACAAGTTAGAGGCACACAGTTGTGTAGGATGTGGTGGCAATAAATGTTTCCTTTACTTGAACTAGGAGACCCAAACCTGCTCCAACATGGCAATGCCTCTGTTCACAAAGGCTGCTCCATGAAGATATGTTTTAGATGGGCTAGAGTGGAAGATCTTGATTGGCCTGCTACATAACTCTGACCTCAACCCTATTGAACACCTTTGGGAGGAATTTGGACACCCCAGGACTCCTTATCTCCTTTACATCAGTACCTCATGCGTTTTTTCTAATGCATTTTTCACTAGGCCACAGATTTAATCTGTGTTTGGGTAAGTACTTCATAAGTTACTAAGTGTATAGAGAAAAATGGAGGTATTTTATCTTTGAAGATAGCCAGTGACTCAGCTATGCTTTAAGGTAGAGCGAAGCTGGTCTGGTTTGTGAAAACAGCATTGGCATGACATAGAAGTTTTTGGGAAGAAAAAAAAAATTTTCCAGCTACATTCTGGATCAATTACATTGGTAACACAGAAAATGAGAACCTAAGAATCAGGAGAGTTGAGGCCAGAGGGATAGATGTTTCCCAAAACTACCCCAAATGTCTGGATATGAATCAAACAGGCATCCTAATTAATTTCAATTTCCAATAAGTTGTTTCTGAATCAGTGACAAACACATGACGTCAGATCTCTTTGATTTGGCAGATGGACTCATCCCAATTAACGAGAAGAAACGCTAACACCCCTGACAAGAACATTGTGCCAAAAAAAAAAAAAACAGTCGGTCAGACTGTGAGGACATGTGTAGCAGCTTATGGGGGGTGTTTGGTGGACCATCAGACGCCTAGAGAAGCATAACAAGCTGTCCCTCTGATCTCTAAGCTGACAGAGTGGAACATGTGTGTTTGTGTGTGTGTGTGTGTGTGTGTGTGTGTGTGTGTGTGTGTGTGTGTCTGTGTCTGTGTCTGTGTGTGGTAAGTGGAGGGTGGTTTCTCGCAGCAGATGTAAGAACTTCCTGAGTGTTGGTGTTCACAAAGTGTCTCAGTCACCTCACAGCTGTGTTGCTGTGAGCACCAGCTGGCCAACCACAGACATCGAGGCAGCTGGGGGAGGGAGCAGTACTCGAGATAAGACACCCCCCAACACACACACACACACACACACACACACACACACACACATTGACTCATCCTTCTCAATTCATTTAATTTCAGTTTCCACTTCGTTAACATTCGATGAATAAGATATATTGAGGTTACGGTCGAATCAGTTATATATATATATATATATATATATATATATATATATATATTTCATAAATATGAAATAGCCACAAATACACAGTATCACATGTCACATTGATCTTCTTCTATTCTTTAAATACAATGCATTAGTTTCCAAATCACTGTTTGCTTGCGCTTCTCTACACAGTATCTTCGATGTCGCTTATCACAAGATTACAGCGTTATTATCTTTCTGACTGTGAAGTGAGAATTGTGTAAGATCCTCTGGTCGATCAAGCTTAAAGTTTGTCATTTCCATATACAAACAGAGCAAAACAGAGAATTACAATTTCTAAAAAATATATGAACAACCAAGAAACGAACAGACACTATTACAGTATTACACGCAACAGCGTGAATCCTCTCTGGTCTCTTGCAATCAATATAAATCAAATATGTAATCAAATAAATAATTTTGTGATGTTGAAATTCATAGATGCCATTCAGAAAAATTCAGCCAAGTGCATTTTAAAACATTGTAATCCAAACCGTATTTTACATGGAAAAATACTGAAACTGTGCGTATATTGACAATATATATAATATATATAATATATACATACTGACAATGTCTAAACATTCTGACGATCTTGTTTGTGAACAATGACAAAAGGACTTGTTATTCTGATGGTGATTATGAATTGGTTTAACCTTTTTGTATTCAATAACTTGTGCAATGAACTGATGTTTTGGGGGTTTAGACTATTCAGGTGAGAACCAGTATATATAATATCTTTTTGGATCAACATGACAAACAGTTGATAATGTAGGAAACTGCAGACACTTGTACGCAATTAATTAAATGAATGTACGAAAGCATATTCGATTTTTGTTCAAAGCAACAAGAAACTACTTTTATGATGTGTGCAGGTGAAACTACATGATGTGGAGCTTGAGCAGGTAGTTTTAAGAATTTCATTTCTGATCGATTTTTTTTTGTAAATGTGCCTTGAATTGATCAATTCTGCAGAAGAATCTTGAATGCCACTAACGAAGGGGAATGTGCAGCATCAAGATCTACATCAGGAAATGCTGAAACTGTGCGCCGTCATACTGGCAACATGACTAAACATTTTGACGATCTTGTTTGTGAACAATGACAAAAGGACTTGTCATTCTGATGGGAATGAGATGTTCATTGACACAAATACTTACCTTTGAGAGATGAACTAAGGATTTTGAGAAAAGTACAGGCTTTTGCAAGAAATCCAATGTGCTGTTTAGAGAAATGCACCTGAGAAAAAACTGTAATACAGCAGATAAAACTGTCTCCTCATAAGAACCTTATTTGGAAATGTTTAAATGAAACTTGGCTAACAAATGCCCCTTAGATTTTCAATATAAGTCAATTAGGTTTATTCTTTCTTCATGTTTGTCTTCAGTACAGGGACATGTACTCAATTATTTAAATGCAACAATCCCACAAGCACTCTATTTTAAAGATCTTTTAAATATCTTCCTATTGCACCTTTGAGCTGAGACTAATGGAAATCATAAGAGAAATTTGAAAGGCTCCCACTGGCAAATCATATTTCATCCATTAAAACCATTTCCAAATGTGTATGTATGTGTGTGATAAATTAAAATGCTGTGTAAGGCTGAACAGGGATTTTAGCAGGATGGCTGTGTAAGGCTGATTGTATGGATCTGAGGAGTGTGTGTGTGTGTGTGTGTGTGTGTGTGTGTGTGTGTGTGTGTGTG
>JAAIIK010000196.1:1104321-1116857 GCA_014706435.1 Silurus glanis | reverse complement strand
ATCTATCTATCTATCTATCTATCTATCTATCTATCTATCTATCTATCCCCCTTACAACTTATGAAGAGCTTTTTTTCCTTTTTTCTAATAACAATTTAGACCAAAATGTGCAATTCTCTTTATACAACAAATGTTTCATAACTTTTTGCATTTATTCATAAAAAATAGCATTGTATTTGACCCACCCTTTAGGGGTCACCATAGCAGATCATCCGTCTCCATACCCCCCTGTCTGCTACCCTCTTATAAATACAATAATATGCTGTTTGTCCTGACAAAGCAGAAAAGCCTTCAATCCAGAAAACTTTCCTCATATCAGAAAACTGAGACGTTCTATAAATGCTAAACAAAAGTCTGACAGAAAGCTTTAACATATCAATAAACATAGTTTGCATTATTAGTGGTGGTAATGACAGGGATGACTGAAGCCTTTTGTAGGCTCGTTCAGTCTAATTCAGCTCTACAGGAGTGATGGAGACAAGACAGAATCAGAAACCTGTTGTCTCACTGCCCCCCACAGGCACCAGGCCTCCTCCAGACAGCCTTAGGGTCCGAAGTGGGAAGGCCATTGGCTTCACAACCCAAACCTTCTGGGATAGAGCAGCCATTACGGGCATTAAGCTCTGCCTGAACGACAAAAAAAGAGAGAAAGATTATAGTAAGATAAGAGAAAGTTTAATACTTTTCTTTTAGATTTAATAATTAATCATGCGTGTGCCTACCTTTCCGAGAGCAACAGCTGAGGTTGCCATGTCCAATTCAAAGCTGTCTCCATCCTTTGCAGGAGATGCTACACTAATAGGGTTTGTCCCCAGTGCACACTTTGCACAGAACACACAAAAAGAAGTTGCACTCCAAAAATCTAAAAAAGTATATTTTATATAATTCAATTGTGTATTGTATACTAATGCTATGCTCGGATTTTTCCTATTATACTCCACTTTGATTTGCATGTTGTCTTGTCCTATAGTTTTGTATTATTCGCAAATATTGTTTTCTTTCCTTTTCAACCAGCAATAGTACAGATTTATTTGATGAACATCATTCACAAATATCTGATATTAGTCAAATGTGTACAACAATTTTCTGGTTCTTCATTATATCTAAAGGGCAAACAACCAGTCTTGGTGAGCTGCACATACATAAGCTACAAAACAAAACTTCAGCCAAAGGGATTTAAGAGTGATTTGCAGTTTCACTCACGTTTCATAGCTCAGATGCACTTTCATTTCATTGATTGCGCTTTCATATTTGCATATTATATTACTACATAAACAGAAGAGGATGAATGAAAAAAAGAAGAAAAACAGGTAAAATTACAATAGTGTGTCCATGCATATTGGCAAATTTGACCCCACAATGACCTAATAATAACTATAATAATTTTAATAATTATTTAAACCTAATAATGATTAATCCATCCATCCATCCATCTTTCAATCCATCGTTGTGTTTTCCACCACTGCTACTAATAATTTTAACCTAATAATAATTGACCTACACATCCATCCATCCATCCATGCATTCATACATCCATACATCTATCCTTCCATGCTACCTGAACATTAACATCAAGTCTTTTCCTAACAGCACACAGACAATATCTGCTTGTTTAAACTGAAAATGCCAGTACTGGAGCTGAGATCATTTACTTGTACTGTTTTAGGGGAATATAGAATTAGTGTATTGCCATTAGAAAGCCCATGTGTTGTGTTAACATGTCATATCAGTGTCATGTCAAGGTTGTGATGTAATAACACCGGTGGATAAAGTACACAAACCATGTATTTGATTTAAAGTAGCGATACACTCTGTAAACTATTACCCCAGTAAAAGTGCTCCCTTTTATACTTTCACTTGAGTAAAAGTACAAAATTATTTGCCTTTAAATATTTATTATGGCTATAATGTTCCTATTATCATTCTTGTCACAAGACTCTTTGCTTAATCAACTCAGTTTATGTGAAAAGACTCCAATGTTACTCTCAGCCCATCAATCTATCACTAGAATAATATTAATGAGTCAAACACTGATTGATATCTATTAAAATGATCATGAGCCCAAAACCTTCTTTTTAACTACTTCAAAAAAATCATGTTAATTAAGGCAACAGGTGTTGTGGCGAGTTCGAGTCTGGAGTTTCTACCATCATTTATTCCTCTCTAAATGTTCTGCTTGCTGTTGAACTGATGCTGAACTGTATGTGGTTATAAGTAGATACCACCAAGCGCCAAACAAAACAAGTTCAAATAATAGCGAGCGCTCTACAATGATTGGTGGCTTGCTGTGTGCTTGACCAGTTAGGTTTTTATCCACTCATAGAAAAAAAGGAACGACTTTTTGATTTAGAGATATTTGACTTTGAAATGTAGTGAAGTTAAAGTAAACTCCCCAAATGGAAATAATTCATTAACGTACAGATACGCAAGAGCTTCTTAAATACAGTAATGAATTACACTTTTCTTCCACCAATTACATTGCTGTCGACCACTGTGTAATAAGAGTGAAAAAAACAATAATATAGGGCTGTTAAAAGGCTGTAAGGTGATGAATGCATACCTATTTACCTGGTGTAGGCACCATTAGAGGAGAACTGTTAGTGTAGCACATCCCCTGTATACAACAACAGAAACATAGGAGTCGACAGTATTATTTACTGACCATAAGATTAGTGCTTCTTTCTGAACATCACATTCCACGTTTAATCCCATTTGCTTTTATGAAATTCCTTCATTCACAAGTGTGTTATTAAAGTCAGGTACTGATGTAGGTGAGGTGAGAAGGCCTGGGGTGCAGACACTCTTCCAACTCATCCCAAAGGTGTTCATTTGGGTTGGAGCTCTATAACAGATCTTCCTCTCCAACCCATGTAAAGCATATTTTCTACAAGCACGCTTTGTGCATAGGGGCATTGTCATTCTGAAACAGGTTTGGTACTAGTACAAGTGAAGGGGAAAATCTATGGTACTGCATTCACCTTTTTGGTAACAGTTTGGGGGCAGAGCCACGTACGGCTGGAAATGTCAGGTGTTTTAATACTTTTGTCCATATAGTGTATCAGTGTGTAAAAAACAACAATGGTTACAGGTTTCTAGCCTCTAAACACACGCATATAAATTCTTTAGCTGAAGGCAACTCATCAGATCAGCAGTGTTTACAGAGCTGCTAAAAAGCCTTTTTTTTGTTTTTTGAAATTGAAGAAAATGTTTTAAATAGGCCAGTTTTTAAATATTATTAATTTAATATTATAATCGAAATTACGAGTTACACATTTTGTGTTTTCATGGGTTTAATTTCTGTGTTTCTGTTTTTTTTACCTTTTCACACTGTGCAAATTCAATTAAAAATGGATGGGGAGGAAAAACGGTTTAGTACACTTAAGTTTAGTTCTTACTAGGAAATAAAAATTATATGAAATGCGAGCAGCACAAGGAGGCCGCACCAGTGTCTTATTGTAGACGTCTTAATTTTTTTGTACATTGTGAATAAAAGTAATCCCATACGTCAAACTCAAAGCCCCTGGGCCACTTCCCGCCAGTGGATCCATTATATTCGGGCTGAAAACTCCAATTCCAAAAAAGCTGGGGAAAATGTAAAGAAAAACAGAATGCAATGATTTGCAAATCTCATAAATTCATATTTTCATATTAAAGGTTTAAACATTTTAAGGAAAAGATAAGATTATTTTGAATTTGGAAGCTGCAATACATCTCAAAAAGTTGGGACAGGGCCAAGATTACAATTGTGCAGTGTCATGTTTTCTGTCTGTATACATCTTTGGAACTGAGGAGACCAGTTGTGGGAGAGGAATGTTGTCCCATATGTGTCTCAACAGTTCTGGGTGTCCTTTGTGTCCTAACATTTTGTAACAGGGGTTGTAATATATTTCTCATATGTAATATTATATTTCTCTCTATATTTTAAACGTTTCTTATATTGTCTTACATTGTTTGTATTGTCTCGTATAGTCTGTTTAGTCTTGTCTTGTTTGTTTTGTCTTGTATAGTAAAAGCTAAATGTGTAGTGTTATTTATGTCTGTACTTTTGCATTTACATACAGTTTTAATTTTGGACTTTATTCCGTATCCTGCCTGTCATGTTTGTCTCTCTACATAGACCCAGTATTTAAGTTCTGCCCCTTCTATGATTGAGATTAACACCACTACCACATGATGTGTTGGTGTGTGTGTGTGTGTGTGTGTGTGTGTGTGTGTGTGTGTGTGTGTGTAATACGCCACCTGATAAAGCATATTACATACATTTACTGCATTTGGCAAACACCATTATTCAGAGCAACTTACAATGATCTCACTTATACAGCTGAGCAGTTAAGGGGTTAAGGGCCTTGCTCAAAGGCCCAGCAGTGGCAGCTTAGTGGTGCTGGGATATGATCAGAGGTCCAACATCTTAACGACTGAGTTACCAGCTCCCAAAATAAAACCTTATACCCACTACTTTGCATTTACATTTACAGCATTTGGCAGAGACCCTTATCCAGAGCAACATACACTTTATCTCCTTCATACAACTGAGCAGCTATGGGGTTAAGGGCCTTTCTCAAATGCCAGCTCGTGTAGCTGGCATATGAAATCATTCCAATGCCTTAACCACTAAGCTACCACTATTTGATAGAAACTTACACACATGCATAGCAAAGACATATCTAACACATGCTACACAAACAAAAAAACCCCACAAGACTCACAATCATGTTCCTTTTAAATGCTTGCATGGAATAATAGCCAGCAATGCCGTAATGGTTGGAGCCTGAACACACACACACACACACACACACACACACACACACACACACACACACACACACACTGTTAGATGCTGTGGTGACCTCTGTTTATACATTTTCTGTTTTACTGACTTCTCATTTAATGCCAGCACAGGATACAATGTATTCTGACAGATTTCGCTGTAAATATTTAACTGCAAAAGTTACTCATGCAGTTACTCATGCATTGCCTACAACTGGACCCAGGAGATTCTTCCCATTTACAAGTGCTGTAGCCATGGTCTCCTTTTCCACCACCAGCTTGCAGTCCGTTGCGCAGGTTCCTGCCTGGGTCTCCTTTAAATATAAATCTGTAATACAAACATTTGTAGTAGATCATTAATAACTCTAAGCAAAAATAAGGATTTTGCTTCTAAAAAAAAAAGTCTGGAACGCTGTAATCTTAATGTGGTTTCAGAAATATGCTTTTTTTTTTCACTTGACTTGTAACAAACTCCCAAAGGCTAGACTTTCTGCTCCAGCTACATTGTTTTACAATTGTTGTATACTCCAGTATTCAAATTCTTGGTCTCAGGGTGTTTATTAATCCATATAATACATCCACACCTATCAAATCTGCATCTCAGAAAGCAGAAATTCCTCAAATGTAGCTAAATTCAGCTAGTGTTTTCTATTCTGAGGATTTTATTATTAATTATGCCTAAATTTCAGCCTGAATTTCAAGCTTTACATAGTCTGGTTCTCTCTCTCTCTCTCTCTCTCTCTCTCTCTCTCTCTCTCTCTCTCTGTCTCTCTCACTCCACTCTACCTGCACTCTTTTCTTCACTTCTCTAACACACTTTCCATTACTTTGCACAGTTTAACCTCCATCCCACCTTCATCTTGAACCAGTCTGTCTTTCCTACTGCACACTTCACTCCTGTAACATTGTCTTCATACATGTCCTGCACCACCCTCACATACTTCTTTGATACACCTGACTTTCTCATACAATAGCACAACTCCGCTCTCTGCACCCTGTCGTACGCTTTCTCTAAATACACAAATTCACAATGCAGCTCCTTCTGACCTTCTCTATACTTCTTCATCAACATTCTTAAAGTAAATATTGCACCTGTTGTGCTCTTCCTCAGCATGGAATCGGCGACGTCGCGAAACCAAGAAGCTACAAAATAGATGAGCAATAGAGCGACATTAGCTTCTGGAAAAAAGAGGGTAAGTGCCGCAGGGATGCAGGGAGTATGGCCTGTTGACGCAGCGTCCCGTTCCCTCAGGGAACTATGGTTACATACGTAACCTAGAGACATTCCCCTTCGAGAACTCGAGCTGCATCACAATGCTTTGGGAACGAGTGTTCAATCACGTCATACTGACCAGTCCCTGCCTAGTGTGTCTGTGCACAACCAGAATGCAGGACAGAGGAGCCAGGAGTGGCTCTGATATTGAGGTCATAGAACCTGGCAAAGGTCAATTGGGTGGACCAGCCTGCAGCATTGCATATGTCCTGCAGAGAAACTCCAGCGGACCAGGCTGTAGAGGCTGCCATACTCCGGGTGGAATAAGCCTTGACTCCGAAAGGAGTGGGAAGACCAAAGGACTTATAAGATGAGGAAATTGCATACAAAATCCATCTGCTGAGAGTCTGCTTATTGGCCGGAAAACCTTTCCTATGAGGGCCATAGCAGACAAACTGCTCGCACTGGACACAGTCGATTTGGCTGTGGCAGGGTGAGAGAGAGAGAACCAGAGGGGACAGTGAGAAGTCTCCTGAGTCACAAACAGATCCACCTGTGCTCTGTAATATCTCTGCCATATCTGACAAGGAGCTCCCAGGATGGGGCACTGAGAAAGGAACGTAGGTTCTTTCCATATATCTAAGGCTTGAAGGGCTCGCCGAGAGACCTTGATAATATGGAGTGGATTGCCCTTTCGGGAGAACCCTCTGTCTCTGAGCCACCACTGGAGGGGTCTCATATGGAGGAGTCCAAGTGGGATCATGCTGGACGCTGCCACCATGAGACCCAGCAGCCTCTGTAACTGCTTCACAGTGAGTGACTGGCCTGCTCTTACTCTCCTGACTGCTGTGAGGATAGCTTTGATCCGGGCAGGAGACAGTTGTGCCCGCATCACGGTCGAGTCCCACACTACGCCCAAGGTGGTTCTCTGTACTGGAAAGCACACTCTTCCTTGTGTTCAGTCTTAACTTCAGTTCCTTCATACAGGCAAAAATGACATCTCAATGCTGGACTGCCTGAAGCTCTGATCGAGCTAATATCAACCAGTCGTTGATATAGTTTAGAATGTGGATGCCCTGAAGCCGTAGCGGGGCTAGAGCCGCATTCATACACTTTGTGAAGGGGTAAGAGTGCTAGGCTGAATGAGAGGACCCCATATTGGTAAGCTTCGCCCCCGAAAGCAAACCTCAGAAACCTCCTGTGAGCGGGAAGCATGGCTATGTGGAAATAGGCGTCCCTTAGATCTATTATGACAAACCAGTCCTCGGACTTGATCTGAGACACGACCTCCTTGAGGGTGAGCATCCTTAACCTGAGACTCACGAGTGGGCGGTTCAAGGAGCGCAGATCTAGGATCAGCCGCAATCCGCCATCCTTCTTCGGAACCACGCTGTACTGGCTGTAGAAGCCTGACTCTCTGACTAAGGGATGGCCCCTTTCCTTAGGAGGGTGCACACTTCCTGTTCCAGGACCAGAGCCTGCTTGGATCCCACCAGGGTGGGACACATCCCGTTGAACCGGGGAGGAGAGGACCTGAGTTTAATCGAGTAACAATTTAATTCTACATAGGCTTGCTGTCGAGCACAACAAGGAAATGTGGCATGCATACACACAATCACAAATGTACACACGTACATATACCACAGACAATTTTAGAAATGCCAATTTGCCTACATTTGCATGACTTTGAACTCAAGGATTAAACCAGGCTACTTGGAGAAAACCCATGAAGCAATACAAACTGTACACACTCAGGGGCGGAACTGGATTTCAAACACACAACTTAATTCAAAGGTGCCCCAGGAACCCTCAGTTTCAAGATGACATTAAAGTAATGCTAAAACAAGCTAACACTAATCCATAAATGAAGACAAACAAGACCAGGCCTTAAAAAATTGTTTAAATTAAATAAATAGAATAAAAACAAATACAATTTTATTAAAAACAGTGCATTGGCTCAGTGTGTGAGTTGATAAAAGTATTCAGATTTTTTGCTATGCACCTTATTAGTGACCTCCACACATATAGTCTCACCAGATCGATCCATGCACCTGTCCATCCTTAAATCTATTTATAAATCCATCCAGACATTCAGAGCTATTCAGAAAAAGTCATATATGAGTCTTTTTGGTTCTGATTCCAATAAATCAGGAGTCACAGCAGACTGTGACAATGAGAAAGACGTCCATGTAACTAGAAAGCTCATAACAAAACATGTTTAGAGAACATGTTTTTACTTTGTAGCCTGTTATTATTCATACTGTGAGAAGGAGGATTACATCATCAACTTTCCAGAATATTAAGTACGTTTGATGGTGCTATTACAAAGAGTTAGCATTTGCATGCTAAATAATAAGTCAGAGGAACGAGACCTGTTAGGCAAACATACAATATTAAGAAGCTCTGTGTTCAGCTTTGGAACCGAACTCTGCCATTTTCAGTCAATAAAGCAAACCTGTAAAATGTTATTTATTCAGAGACTGGTGTTTTGCCAAAACCCTTATGTTTGAGGAAAATGTTATATAGATACAGGTGGTGTTGAGGCTACGTGCAAACTTTATTGAATAGTGCTACACTTATAACGTTTTAAAGAAACATATAAAACTCTCATTCTCGTGACCCATACACTGAAATAAAAATACAGTCCAGCATTTGATGCTAAGTGCAGACATATGCCTGCACCATATCATCTGTGCTTTTACAAGCTATTATGGGAACTGGGTGGGATCTGAGAAACACCCAGTGAGCTTCATTTGATGACTTGAACCATTTATCATTACCGGCACAAATCTCCCAACCATTTAGTGGAGAAGATTATACCTTAAGCTCAAAACAGCACAGAGGTCCGCTCTACAGCCATGTACCGTGGATGTTAATTTGAGCTTGAAAGCATAGACATGAACTGTGTGATCCACCCAAATATCCTACAGCACCAAGAGTGCAGTAAAACAACATGCTTACTAATCTTCAAATACAAAATATCATAATCAGTGTTTGTAGGTGGGGGTAATATTAGTGTGCTACAATGCTGTGTATATTTAGTATATATCTTTTCATTCTCAGGCCCAGCATAAAACATTAGCTTAATAATACTTTATTAGCAAAAAAATAAATAAAAAAAGCACAGTGAGTCTCAGTACAATGAAATATTTTTGCTCCAAAAGATTCAAAGTCTACCTGGTGAGTCTCATGATTGCACACAAAGTGTTGACAACTGATAGGTCTTTAAACTCATCACTGTAAGCTTTCTGCTTTAATCCATTGAACAGTAAAGTCAGCCTCTGGAATACAAATGAGTTGTTTCGATTGGCTGGAGTCTGGAATTTGTGGGTCGTGATCTAAAATTTCACAGGCACATTTAACTCAGTGAGTCATATTAATAATGTGAACTAATGGGCAGAGCTCTGGAAAACCCTCCCAGCTCTGCTAGTCCAGATGTCAGGGGACAGCCTGCCACGCCATCCCTCAGCTCCACACACACACACACACACACACACACACACACACACACACACACACACACACACACACACACACACACACGTAGTCTGTCCCCATCTTACTAAGTATCGGCACCTGCAGCTCGTTAACCGCAGCCTACATAAACCCCTCACTCTCTCTCATTCTCCATCAGTTCTACTATCTCATGTAGATGAACACATTGACCTCGACATACGAATATCTACTTTCCTGTGGATACCGCTGCGATCTCTATTTCTCCAGAGACCGCTCTGTTCTTCCTCCCCGAAGAATCATTCTGCTTTTCGTTCGGCATTCCTGTTTATTTACCCGTTGCATTGATACTTCATTAAAACCTGTTTCTTCACTAAACCTGGGTTTTTTGCTTCAGTCACTCCGCAACCGTAACACCAACAGGTATTCTTAAATATTAGGAAGGTATTCTCTCAATTATTTTTGGTAGACCTGTATTGGGTAACAAAATAGGTTAATGCCAGGGGTGTAGCATGCTAAAAAAACACATCATGCCCAGTGTCTTGCCAACCCAATATCTGACTTTAAAACACATCATGGTGGAACCTGTTATAATTACCTTTATATATATATATATATATATATATATATATATACATACATACATACATACATAAACCTTTATAATTCATGCAGATTTAATGCAACTTGCAAATCATTATCATCAAATCCCATGAGTAGAGAAACTATAAAGCATGTAGAGTTATGTTTTAACTGTATACAGGACCTCACTTCACACATGGGAACATCTGATTGACTCTTTATTTATCCAAACATAAAGCATATATACTTATAAGATGATGACGCCTAGTGTTTATTTGACAGACAATAAACATTGATCTGCGATAACATTAAAATCACCTGGCTAATGTTGTGTATTTCCTCTTGTGCCACCAAAAAAGCTCTGACCAATCAAGGCCTGGATTTCACAAGACCTCTGAAGGATTTGAAGGTAACAACTTTGAGAATGGATTTGCACACTTCAACAATGATGGAACTGTAATGAATGGACATTCTGTGGCACCCAGATGAGGATGGGTTCCCTTTTGAGTCTGGCTCCTCTTAAGGTTCTCAGGGAGTTTTTCCACAATTGCCACTGGCTTGCTTATTAGGGACAAACTTTCCATTATAAGATATAAACTTATACATTATTTTATAGCTGCTTTGAGACAATGTCCATTGTGAAAAGTGCTATAGAAATAAACTTGACTTGACTTATCTCTGTAAAGCTGCATTGAGACAATGGCCATTTATAAAAATGAATTAAGAAGTCACTGAATTGGGTTCTGTGTTATGTGGCACCAACACATTAGCAGCAAAACCTGCAATCCCACAAATTCTTGATTGGATTAAGATCAGGGGAATAGTGTAAACTCTTATGTTCCTCAAACCATTCTTTAAGACCTGACTGTGCATAAGTATTCACCTTTCCTAGGTGTATTACTTGGTAGAACTACCTTTGGCTCCAATTACACCTGCACTTCTTCTGAAATATGTCTTTATCACCATTGCCCATTTGGATCTTTGCAAAATTGTTGCCTTGCCACAGATTCTCAGAATGGATTCAAATCTGGGTTTTGCCTGACGCTGACATTTGTCTAACACATATGCATTCTTGGTTTCAAACCACACTAGTGGTGCATTGGCAAGATGCTTAGAGTTGTTTTCTTGTTGGAGGGTGTCTTGTAAGTTTGCCCTGTACTTCAATCTATCTTACTTGTGCTTAGTCCTGACCAGTTTGCCAATCCCTGCTGATTAAAAGCTTCCACATAACATCATGCTACCACCACCATGCTTTACTGTGGGGATGAAGTGCTGAATGTAATGATGTAATTACTAGGTTTCAACCAAATGTAAGTCAATCCTGATTTTAGTTTATTCTAGGGTTAGGGCTTTTTTTTACATTGCTCTGCAGGGTGTTTGATATTTGTATAATATTTTTAGACCCAAATTGATACTGATTGATACTTTTCCAGAACTTTGTCCCGGGCTTGATTTTTATAGCTAATAATAATGAACAGGTGTTTACTCAAACAAATGCCGGTCTTCTGTAAACAAGTATATTTTTTATCGTTAGTTGCAGACAGGTCAACGTCCCCCAATGAATATTATAGATGTGAGTGGATTCATGACATAATCCCATTTTATTTTATTTATTTCCTACAGTCTAGAAACGTTCAAGCATTATGAATACAATAAGCGCATATACAACAAATGTATGATTGTTTACATACTGATACCGCATTCATACTGGTTAATGATGTACAGGAAGATAAACTCATGTATTTGAAATTTGTTCAAATCATATTTGAAAAAGAAATGCTTTTCGAGACACCAGTTAGAATGTGTGTATTTCAGGAAAATAAGGAATGAAATATGTGTGTTCTCTTTAATCACTCCTTCCACATCTGTGTGCACTCTTTTTGGCTTGCAGAAATAGACCGGGGAGAGCGCACTGGCAGGCAGGCCTGTCATTTAGATTCTATAAATACCAGCAGAGCAAGGAGTGGTCAGCAATGGAAGCCAACAAGGCAGGGCAGCCCACAGCATGTTCACACTGCAGTATTACAGAACAGCCACCAAGCTTGGATACAGACACCACACAACCATGTTCAACTCACAGAAGCGACATGGACGATGGAACTGCACTTGTCCTGTACCTCCAGTTTACACCGTTCTCCTTTTAAAAATAGTACATAACCCATGGCTGATGTCCAAGTCAGCCATTTCATTAATGATAGGAAAGATTTAAGGTTTCTAAGATACCAATTTTAATCATAGACACGGCGCTGGAGGTATAGTGTACTTTCTGTGGTTATAAAACATACACACACATTTCTGAGGTTTTTATGATAACATATCAATTCTACCCATTGACAAGACCGAGTTTATTTATAACGTTAATTAGTTTATTTCAGTAATGTCACATTAACTTCATATAAAGTGTGAATAGAACAAAAGGATAGGATATTTCTCATATATCATACAAGAATCTGAAAAAGAAATTCTACAACGACAATAATAATAATAATAATAATAATAATAATAATAATAATAATAATAA
>JAAIIK010000196.1:1049017-1060449 GCA_014706435.1 Silurus glanis | reverse complement strand
ATATATATATATATATATATATATATATATATATATATATATATATATATATATATATATATATATATATATATAGCCTGGTGCAGCTCCTGGTGCAGTTCTAGGGGCCTCCTGAGAGGTGACAAATTGCCCAAGAACGCTACAGTACCGGGAAGAAACTGAGAAGGGCATGCTGGCCATGCCTGGAAGCACTGGATGTTGCAGAGTTGACAGACCAGCTCCATGAAAGGGCCGGGGCGGAGCGGGCACCGTATAATAATGAGGTGCACAAGGCCTCTTCCAGGCGGGATCCCCGGAAGCTCCTGTGTCAGGAATTTTTGCTTTGCACAGGATCCCTAACAGGGGGAGTGTGAGTCGCGACATGGGAGATACCGCTGGAAAGTCGTTGACTGCTTTTTGGCCTCCTGGAACCAATTATCGACCGCAATAACTGCATCGCTGAATAGGCCAGTCGGCACCAGCGGAGTACGGTTCTGTCCATGTTGGAAAGGTCTGACAGGGTGAGCCAATGGCCCTAGCGGTCTCTTTAGTTGCCCTGAGAGCTAGGTCTGTTACACAGCAAAACTCTCGGATTTCTTGACTTGCCTGCGGCTTGACCTGCTGAGGCATAAGCCTTGCCCACCAGCGGCAAGGAAGTTTGAAGGGGCTTGGTGGGAAGTGTCTCTTCAACCTGGGGCATCGTGCCATAATTACACTCTTTCAGTACAACTATATATATACAACACCTTAGGACTGAAGAGGCTTAGCCAAAGACCTGGACACCTTGGTGTGCAAGTCCGAGAAAAAGGGCAGACACCGGCGTAGAGGCAGTGATGTGGGTTGCCTTTGTAGAACTTTCTGGACGGGCGAGCTTTCTGCTGATCGGCCATCCAATCTATATCAAGCTTGACTACGGCTCAGGTCACCACCTCTAATAGCAAAAGGACTGGAGAAGGCTGGCTGTCTGAGGGCTCGCAGACCTCCATTCCACCTCTTCAGAGAAAGAGAGGTGGAGCTGTGTGCTCTCCCTACAAAGGGAAGAAACCGCCGAAAGGCGTGCTTCCAAAGATTGCACCCGGCAGGTGAGGAGGGAGAAATGGGCAAGCCCATCTCCAGAGCCTCTGCCTAGTCCATTTGCGAGCCCCAGGTCTTAAAGGTCCACTTCGCCTTAGTGAAAGTGGGGCCAGAACCATGAGGAGTGGGAACACCCTCCTCAAAGAGTGTTCTCCAGGAGCGGAGCGATCGCAAAGTCATGTGAGCGCAATCTGCGCAGTTGGCTCCCTCGAGAACCGACCTAGCATGCTCCGCTTCCAAGCAAGCAACACACAGCCGGAAAGAGTGCTTACTCTTTTCTTATTTTTTTATATATATTTTTTTTTTTTCGGACATTTACCACTTACCATAGACACATACACACATAGAGCGCTTAATGAACAAACGCACATGGAGCTGGTTTCAATCCATGTGCGTTTTATAGCTTCCTGGTCGTGACGTCACCCAGCCAGTGACAGTGCAATGAAAAGTGTGGAGTCGTGCGGAAGCGTTCCCAAAGCGTTGTTGATGCATCTCGAGTTCATGAAGGGAAACTCCAAATGCATGAACAACCCAAAAATATATGACATTACTATGGGTGGTTCCATTCAGGTACCATGAAGAAGGATTTGGACTGTAATTATTATAAACATTTCTGCTCCTATAGTTTAGAGATAGAGTTGCCATGAACAGTTTGGCTCTCAAGCATCCATCAATAAACAGCTGATAACCTTGATGAAGTTACAATGAATGGTTATCCAGGGTCTCTCTCAGTGAGGATGGGTTTTCTTCCAAGTTTGGCTCCTCTCAACATGTGTTCCTCATTTTTTTATATTAGTTTTTTACTTATGTTTTTCCCCCCCAAAACTAGCATCCAATTTTTGTTCATGAGATCAAATTATACTGCTAGCAAAACAAATTTGGACATGATGAATTCTTAATTAAAAATAACCGAGTATGTGTATATCATTAAAAGTTTGCTTCCATTTATTATTATTCATTATTATATTTATTTTGTTTTCAGCATTTGGCAGACACTTTTATCCAGAGTGACTTGCAATTATATTATAGAGACCCCTAAGCAGGAGAATGTTCAGGACCTTAATCAAGAACCCAGCATTGGTTGCTTGGTGGTCCTGGGATGTGAACTTCTAACCTTTAGACCCCCCCCATCTCTCATTTTCTGCATTTGCATGCAAACTAATAATCTCTTGATAATATAGACAAGTAGAATAAATCATTTTTTAACAACCACAGCGTGTCCTCATTCCTGACTCTCGAGCAAATAATTAAACACTTAATAAATGCCTCTTACCGTTGCTTTAATAATCCCATTTTGATTATGTTTTGCTGAAATGAAAATAAGGATTAAAGTGCAAAAAGTGCTGAGTGGACTTAGGTACTGATAACATCAGCACTAAACCCACCATACATGCATAACTTTGGATTGGATTATACTTTAAAAAGCAGGGCGTCTGCAAACTTTTCAGTTTAGGATACATATAAATAGTCTGTAATTGGGAATCCATTATACTGTAGGAGTGAATTGATTGTGTCAGATTACACAATGGACTATAAACTGAATAAATGCTAGACATAAAACATGATTAGTTTTTTCTGTTTTCCTGTAACCCACTGACTGTGAGTTTGGTTCCTGATGTCCTTTATGCTCCTGATGGTGGTGAAACAGTATTATACTGTAGATTGTCTTACTAGTGATTTGAGTTCACAGCTTTTCTGGCCAGACACTTGGCCTTTTTGTGATGCAAGTAAGTTAAATTGCTAACTTGTGCAAGTGTTAGGAGGAAAAATGACAAAAACAAAAACAAAAATAGCTTGGATATTAAAAACTGTTTGAACAATACAGAAATTACATTTCAATTTAGTTTAAATTGTACAGTACATTTAACAATGGACATCGTCTCAAAGCAGCTTTACTCACATAAAGAGGTTATAAAGTTGGAGAGCGATCCAATTTCCATTTGATTCAACACAATGCGATCAATGTAATAAAAAAAAATAAACCCATCCTCATCCTCAACACCGAATGTCCATTCAATACAGTTCCATCATTGTTGAGGTGTACTGTTCAGTGATAGACACTTCAATGCAGAACTGTTCAGAACAATCCTGAGCCCATTGTAGCAGACTGTTGATATTAATTACAGTCCAAATCCCTCCTTAAAGTTTTTGAGTTGCTCAGTAACCCAGATTCCTAATGATGAAGAAACACAAAGTAATCTGAAATCTGTTTCAAACCATTTTATTTTTATTTGCTATAAATGAAAATCTGAAAACTAATCAGATCATTGCTTCAACAGCATCAAATGCTGAGAGTACAAACTCATTACAGACAAATGATTGTAATAAAAAAAAATACTCTGGTTGTGAGGGTGACTGGTACATTCAAGTGGAAATGGAAAAAACAAAAACAGGAAGTTTTCTGCTAACATTTTTACAAACAATGGTTCTGGCTTATGTAATACAGCTGCCATTTTGAACCTTTTCCACCTTGGTTGTGCAGAAGAGGTTGACAAACTGACACACTGACAAATAAACATTCTGATAACCCTTTCAGTTTGTCTCATGTTGACTGACATATGTTTGTGTGATCTCATTTATACTCCAGCTTGCATTTCCTCAGATACTCTGTCAGAAGTCCTGCTGTGGTTCTGCCCAGTAGCTCGGCAAATTAGATCTCTTTACACTTGAATCTAAAGGCTGTTACATGTTGGGCAACTCACACCACTCTTTGTCTTATTTGTCATGAGCTTAAATGAACATAAATAGTACCTGTTTTTACAGGAAAGAACAAAGTGATAATTATCATTGATATCCTGAATGTTTGACAAGCGACCAGTTTAATGCTGCCTGTAAAAGAAAAAAAAAACAACAGTTTTTATGGACACATGTTATTGATAGGCTGTGTGAATCTACCTGCTTGTCTGGAAAGAAACAACTGGATGCCATTTGGTATATTTTCACTGCGCCCATTTGTAACACAGTTGCGCTTAGTTCCACCAGAGTACAGAATAATCAGTCTGAAATATCCTTCGGTGTTGGCACTAATATCTGAAATTTGCTATGAAACCCTTCTAACTCAAAGGACAAGTGCAATTTGCATCTCAATGCATACCCAATGATACGATACATTAAAGATACACATGAAGCAGCTACCGTTGCGATGCGATTCCCTATCACGATGCAGTGCGATTCGATTTCCATTCAATTCACCACAATGCAATCAATGTAATACGATGCAATGGAAAAAATAGGATTCTCTGCAATTCAATATGGTATATATAGTTAATTTTTAAATAAAACAAGATGTTCTTTTTCCGTTTTGTCACCAGGAAGATGCAGCTATGTGACTCTCAGGACACGCCTCGGTCTCCGTAGTGTTGCGATGCGTCATATTCATGTAGCAGCAGTGGTCCTGAAAGAACACGCTCCAGAAACAAGGAGAAATCGATCTACATATCAAATATTGGTCACAAATTATTGGTCACTTTATAATAATTATAGCATATATACATATAATTATATATAAATAAATAGTTTTTGTTACCAATGGAAATATGTTAAAAAGAAATATTTTTTAAAAGATGCGTCACATCGTTAAGTTTTATGCTAATGAAATAGGTAAATGTTACCATCACTAGTAAACTCACCATGCACATCACTCATCGTCTCACGATTTTCTTTCATGTTAGTCATAATTGTTGTTTAAGTCCAGGATTTTTTGCTCATGAATTTTTGTGATTTCGTGTTTTTGTTTCTGTGTTTGTGTTTTCCACTTCCACTTTCATAGTTACATAACAGTGCAATTCAAACTCTATTTACCAGCTAACCATGCAGCTTTCAAACATGGCCACCACAGACTCCACTTGCCCACAATCAGTGTTCGCAGTATTCCCAGTCATCCTCATATTAATTGAACACACTTATGTTTATTAAGAATATAATATGTTCATTCGATCACAGTAAAAAACTTTCATTCAGGCAATTGTGAAAACTCAGTAGTTCTCCATGGGATTATCTACTCACTTTGCAGATAATAATGATTCATTCATCTACGCCCTGAGTCACACTGAACCTGAAGCTCAATATTACTCTATTAGTAATAACCAACATATATAACTCTAATGAGGTTTTAAGCCATCAAAAGTGAGCCCTTTGTGATAATCTGCCAAATTCCTTGCCATCTTATGATAGATGTAAAAGTCATATTGGCACTGTAATAACCTCAGAAGCAACGCCACTCAAAAAACATGCCAGCTGTAGGAACATGTGAGATTTTATATTACAGCAATGTTAAAAAAAATAAATCTGCTTTCTACCCAACAAATTACTATTATCTACAATTCATTCTCTTAAGCTACTGCATGTATATCATTCTTAACAACAAAAACAAACAGTTGTGTGGTCGAACGAACATCTGGGGACAGCAAACAACTGATTTCAATTGAAAGACTTTTTGTCAATTAAAGTTAATTAAAGTTAATTATACCGACATTCAGAAAAAATTTTATGCACAGCCCTACTTTAATAATCATTAAGAGAGTAATTAGCAGCCAGTTGTTACTAATAAAATACACAAGATATGTTAACATTAGAAAGTGTGACTGACTCTGTAAAAGCAGAGCCTTTCCCAGTCTGTAGCACTCATGTGTGTTGCTACACTGGCCAAGAAAAAGGACATCAGCCATGACTCCCTGGAAGCAAATTTTGGGGCTTATCAATCTAGTAATGGTTATAAGTCAAGTCAAGTCAAGTCAAGTTTATTTCTATAGCACTTTTCACAACAGACATTGTCTCAAAGCAGCTTTACAGAAATCAACAGTCAAGGTGAATGGTGTGCATTTATCCCTGATGAACAAGCCGTGGCAACTGTGGCAAGGAAAAACTAAGGCCATCTTCAAGCAATTTGAAATTCACCATTATATAGTTTAAAAATCGTAAGACTTCAAGACGGTTGCAATCTCAATCTCCTAAACAGTCTAAAAAAGTTTAGACTGTAAAGATATAATAAAAAAACCCAATAGCTACATTTTATGACCCACAGGCCTCTGTAAGAACATTAAATGTTTATTTTCACAATGGCTACACAATCAGAAAAATAATGAACATTTATGGCTTCAAAGACAGATGGAAATGAAAAAGTTTATTCTTGCCAAAGAAATGGAGCACAATTATAATTTGCAACACCACAGACGGATGAGACCAAGGTGAAGATTTTTGTTCATCATGCCCAGCACCTTGAAAACCAAACACCTGTATCACCACATTTCCAACCATTTGTGGAGGGTGATGATTCGGCAGCCACATAACCTGAAAAACGTAAAGATAATGAGATTTAATGACGATGAACTTGGAAATTGGAAAACTAATCCAGCCATTAGGGTTGCACAATCCAGTTCACTCTTAGTGCCGGTTCCAAGCCTGAATAAATAGGGAGGGTGACCGCCACAGGTATCGTTAGCCAACAGGGTACCGGTGGAAATTGGGCTACTGTTGGCCGAAGGAGGAGAAGGAGAGGAGGAAGAAGTCTACAGAGACAGCAGTGTGGGAGAGTGGAGGTTCGGGTTGGTACTTTAAATGTTGGTACTATGACGGGTAAAGGGAGAGAGGTAGCTGATATGATGAAGAGGAAAACGGTAGATATGTTGTGTGTTCAGGAGACCAAGTGGAAAGGGAGTAAGGCCAGGAACATTGGAGGTGGGTTTAAACTGTTCTTTCATGGTGTGGATGAAAAGAGAAATGGTGTAGGGGTGATTCTGAAGGAAGAGTACAGTAAGAGTGTAGTGGAGGTGAAGAGAGTTTCTGATAGGGTGATGAACATGAAGTTGGAAGTTGAAAGGGTGATGATAAATGTCATCAGTGCCTATGCTCCACAAGTGGGTTGTGAGATGGAGGAAAATGAAAAATTCTGGAGTGAGTTAGATGAAGTGGTAGAAGGTGTACCTAGGAATGAAAGATTGGTGATTGATGCAGATTTTAATGGGCATGTTGGTGAAGGGAACAGAGGTGATGAGGAGGTGATGGGTAGGTATGACTTTAAGGAGAGGAATGTGGAAGGGCAGATGGTGGTAGATTTGCTAAAAGGATGGAAATGGCAGTGGTGAACACTTATTTTAAGAAGAAGAAGGATCATAGGGTGATGTATAAGAGTGAAGGAAGGTGCACACAGGTGGACTATGTTCTATGTAGGAGATGCAACCTGAAGGAGATTGAAGACTGTAAGGTGTTGGCAGGGGACATTGTAGTTAGACAGCAGTGGATGGTGGTCTGTAGGATGGTTTTGAAGGTGAAGAAGAAGAGGAGAGTGAGGACTGAAAAAAAGAATAAGATGGTGGAAAATGAAGGAGGAAGACTGTAGTGTGAGATTTAGGGAAGAGGTGAGACAGGGGCTCTTGGTGGTGAGGAGGTGCTGAATAATTGGGCAACTACTGCAGAAGTTATAAGGGAGGCAGCTAGAAAGGTACTTGGTGTTACATCTGGAAATAGAAAGGAAGACAAAGAGACGTGGTGGTGGAATGAGGAAGTGCAGGAAAGCATAAAGAGAAAGAGGTTGGCAAAACAGAAGTGGGATAGACAGAGTGATGAGAAAAGTAGGCAGGAGTACAAAAAGATGCGCCAGTAGGTAAAGAGGGATGTGGTGAAAGCCAAGGAGAAGGCATTTGAGGAGCTGTATGAGATGTTGGACACTAAGGAAGGAGAAAATTACTTGTACCGATTGGCCAGACAGAGGGACCGAGCTGAGAAGGATGTGCTGCAAGTTAGAGCAATAAAGGCTGTAGATGGAAATGTGTTGACTAGTGAGGAGAGTGTGTTGAGAAGATGGAGGGAGGATTTTGAGCAGCTGATGAACGAGGAAAAAGAGAGAGAGAGAAGGTTGGATGGTGTGGAGATGGTAAAACAGGAAGTGGATAGGATTAGTAAGGAGGAAGTGAGAGCAGTGATTAAGAGGATGAAAAGTGGAAAGTCGGTTGGACCAGATAACATACCGGTATAAGCATGGAGATGTTTAGGAGAGATGGCAGTGGAGTTTTTAACCAGGTTGTTCAACAAGATTTTGGAACGTGAGAGGATGCCTGAGGAATGGAGAAGGAGTGTGCTGGTACCAATCTTTAAGAATAAGGAAGATGTGCAGACCTGCAGTAACTACAGGTGAATAAAGTTGATCAGTCACACCATGAAGTTATGGGAAAGAGTAGTGGAAGCCAGGCTGAGAGAAGAGGTGACCATCTGTGAGCAACAGTATGGTTTTATGTGGAGGAAGAGCACCACAGATGCATTATTTGCTTTGAGAATGTTGATGGAGAAATATAGAGAAGGTCAGAAGGAGTTGCATTGTGTGTTTGTGGATTTAAAGAAAGCGTACGTCAGGGTGCTGAGAGAGGAGTTGTGGTATTGTATGAGGAAGTCTGGTGTGTAAGAGAAGTATGTGAGGGTGGTGCAGGACATGTACGTATGAGGACAGTGTGACAGCAGTGAAGTGTGCAGTAGGAATGACAGACTGGTTCAAGGTGGAGGTTGGACTGCATCAAGGATCGGCTTTGAGCCCTGTCCTGTTTGCAGTGGTGATGGACAGGTTGATGGATGAGGTCAGACAGGAGTCTCCATGGACTGTGATTTTTGCTGATGATATTGTTATTTGTGGTGAGAGTAGGGAGCAGGTTAAGAAGAGCCTGGAGAGGTGGAGGTATGTGCTGGAGAGAAGGGGAATGAAAGTCAGTAGGAGTAAGACAGAGTGTGTGAATGAGAGGGAGGGCATTGGAGGGGTGCGGTTGCAGGGAGAAGAGGTGGAGAAGGAGGAGAAGTTCAGGTACCTGGGGTCAACAGTGCAAAGTAATGGAGAGTGTGTTACAGAAGTGAAGAAAAGAGTGCAGGCAGGGTGGAGTGGGTGGAGAAGAGTGATAGCAGGAGTGATTTGTGATAGAAGAGTATCTGCAAGAGTGAAAGGGAAAGTTTATAGGACTGTGGTGAGACCTGCGATGTTGTATGGTTTAGAGACAGTGGCATTGAGTAAAAGACAGGGGGTGGAGCTGGATGTAGCAGAGCTGAAGATGTTGAGGTTTTCGTTGGGAGTGACGAGGATGGAAAGTATTAGAAACAAGTTTATTAGAGGGACAGCGCATGTAGGACGTTTTGGAGACAAGGTGAGGGAGGCGAGATTGTGATGGTTTGGACATGTGCAGAGGAGGGACATGGGGTATATCTGTAGGAGAATGCTGAGGATGGAGCCACCAGGAAAGAGGAGGTTTATGGATGTGGTGAGGGAATACATGCAGGTAGTTGGGTTGAAAGAGGCAGATGTAGAGGACAGAGGGTATGGAGATCGATGATCCGCAGTGGCGACCCCAAATGGGAGAAGCTGAAAGAAGAAGAAGAAGAAGAAGAAGAAGAAACTTGGAAATTGGAAATTGGAATTGACAGAGGGTGTATGTTCTTTACCTCAGTGCTGTATATGCACTAGCTGAGACATTTTACTAACACTTGAGAGTTTTGACCCTTATGATAAGAAGTAATGCTTCATGGAAATAATAAAAGAGTGAAATCGTATCAAATATACAGTGATATAGACAATCCTGATTATTCGATCATGTCGCAAAATTGCAAAACTGAAAATCAAGCAGATACAGGCAAAGTGTTTCAGTTAATGTACATATCAAATGTGTAAATGGAGAAAACGTGATTTCTGATTAGCTAATCGTGGCATAATTGTTGGTGCCAGATGGGCTTGTTTGAGAATAGAAACTGCTAATTACCTGCAGGTTTACACACTAAAATCACAAGTGTTTACAAACAGTGGTGCAAAAAACAAAAAACATCCATCAAGTCTTCGATAGAGAAGAATCACCCAAGTTTAGCAAGTTGTAGGAGGCTACAGTAACTCACTAGCCACATTTTACAAACACATAACATTTAGCAGACACCCTTATCTAGAGTGACATACAAAAGCTGTACAGTTGTACGTGTTACTTGGTGGTGTAACGGTACACAATATTCAGTTTGGTACAGTTTGGTTTTTAATTCACAGTTCATTTCAACTCTTGGTACAGTTAACAGGAAGAAATGCAAAACATAAAATTGCTTGTCATTTTTTAATTATGTCATTTATTATTATTAACATTTCTAAACATCAACAGTTTAGATTTTTTAAAAACAATTTTGAATAAAATGCCTGCTTGGTTTGAGAAAAAAATAAAATAAAATAGATCAAATTAATGCAATACACTTTTTTTTTTATGTTATGTGATTCAATTAAGTAATCGATTAAATTGGCACAAATTAAAGTGATGAAATATAATGAACAAATGGAAGATTTTAATTAAATAGTGTACATTTGTTAGACTCCATTTGGGTAAAATAGATGTGTATGTAAATGTGTGTGTATTTGTCTGTGTTTGCATTTTTATAGATATGTTTTTAGATATATTTTTTAGATACTGTACGTATGTTCTACTTAACTATTAATTATTTCAACATACTTTAACAAATTTTGTAATTTAAGAAACACACAAGATTTTAATTTATTTATTGATAAATGCCTTTAGAAAAAAATTTAGAAGCTGTACATAAAAACGCAAAAGAATCCATATCGCTAGACGGTCATAAAAACGTTGGCAATGACAGGAAGTGGCAGCGATTTCACCCATGTGCAAAACAAATCTGAGTTTCTGGTACAGAACAAGTAGTGACAGGTGGCGGCGACTAAACAAACTTGCGGTCACGTATTAAGTTTGTGAGGAAACTCAAATTTTGTTCCACACGTAAAACAAGGATTGCATTTGGTACAAGTGCAACGAACCGAAATCCTTGTACCAAAACAGTTCAGTACGAATATGTGTACCGTTCCACCCCTAACATTTACATCTGTGATAAGCAGAAAATAATCTTAGCATGCAAAACGCAGCACATTTTGGGGCAGATGGACTCCAACAGCAGGATTCCACGTTTGTCTCTGAACAGACTGTCAATGCGGTATTCAGTCTTCAGCTCTTAGCAGCGCTCTCTTTAAGTAGTTATACCTGTCTCAGGTCTACCAGTCCCTGCTGTCTCTTCTCATTCCCTTTTTCCACATGCACATCTGCCGCCTTGCATTTTACCAGTAAAACTGTGTCGTCTCCATGAAATCTTTTTGCTGCTGACCTTGAATAGTTTGGAAATTCTGATACTATCATGTTATATTTACCAGTTTGTGTTGGACTCATACTGTCTGAAATGAAGCGAGATAAAGCACAATACGGTGTGTATAAGTGATACAACTTGTCTCTGTAAATAGAGCACATTGTACTGTAGCATGAACGTGGGACATTAATAGTTTTTTGAAGCAATTTGTGTTTTCCATTACTAGACGGTGTGTGTGTGTGTGTGTGTGTGTGTGTGTGTGTGTGTGTGTGTGTGTGTGTGTGTGT
>JAAIIK010000196.1:1037898-1049007 GCA_014706435.1 Silurus glanis | reverse complement strand
TGTGTGTGTGTGTGTGTGTGTGTGTGTGTGTGTGTGTGTGTGTGTGTCAGAGGAGAGATTGTGAAGGAGTGAAACTTAACACACAGAACAGTCTCTGGAATTTTGATTATTTTTGGTATCCTATGGAAACCAACTAATACACTATAAACACATTAATAGAACATACAGTGCCTTGCGAAAGTATTCGGCCCCCTTGAACCTTGCGACCTTTTGCCACATTTCAGGCTTCAAACATAAAGATATAAAACTGTAATTTTTTGTGAAGAATCAACAACAAGTGGGACACAATCATGAAGTGGAACGAAATTTATTGGATATTTCAAACTTTTTTAACAAATAAAAAACTGAAAAATTGGGCGTGCAAAATTATTCAGCTTCCTTAAGTTAATACTTTGTAGCGCCACCTTTTGCTGCGATTACAGCTGTAAGTCGCTTGGGGTATGTCTCTATCAGTTTTGCACATCGAGAGACTGAAATCTTTGCCCATTCCTCCTTGCAAAACAGCTCGAGCTCAGTGAGGTTGGATGGAGAGCATTTGTGAACAGCAGTTTTCAGTTCTTTCCACAGATTCTCGATTGGATTCAGGTCTGGACTTTGACTTGGCCATTCTAACACCTGGATATGTTTATTTGTGAACCATTCCATTGTAGATTTTGCTTTATGTTTTGGATCATTGTCTTGTTGGAAGACAAATCTCCGTCCCAGTCTCAGGTCTTTTGCAGACTCCATCAGGTTTTCTTCCAGAATGGTCCTGTATTTGGCTCCATCCATCTTCCCATCAATTTTAACCATCTTCCCTGTCCCTGCTGAAGAAAAGCAGGCCCAAACCATGATGCTGCCACCACCTTGTTTGACAGTGGGGATGGTGTGTTCAGGGTGATGAGCTGTGTTGCTTTTACGCCAAACATAACGTTTTGCATTGTTGCCAAAAAGTTCGATTTTGGTTTCATCTGACCAGAGCACCTTCTTCCACATGTTTGGTGTGTCTCCCAGGTGGCTTGTGGCAAACTTTAAACGACACTTTTTATGGATATCTTTAAGTAATGGCTTTCTTCTTGCCACTCTTCCATAAAGGCCAGATTTGTGCAGTATACGACTGATTGTTGTCCTATGGACAGAGTCTCCCACCTCAGCTGTAGATCTCTGCAGTTCATCCAGAGTGATCATGGGCCTCTTGGCTGCATCTCTGATCAGTCTTCTCCTTGTATGAGCTGAAAGTTTAGAGGGACGGCCAGGTCTTGGTAGATTTGCAGTGGTCTGATACTCCTTCCATTTCAATATTATCGCTTGCACAGTGCTCCTTGGGATGTTTAAAGCTTGGGAAATCTTTTTGTATCCAAATCCGGCTTTAAACTTCTCCACAACAGTATCTCGGACCTGCCTGGTGTGTTCCTTGTTCTTCATGATGCTCTCTGCGCTTTAAACGGACCTCTGAGACTATCACAGTGCAGGTGCATTTATACGGAGACTTGATTACACACAGGTGGATTCTATTTATCATCATTAGTCATGGGGGAGTGGTGGCTCCAGCGGTTAAGGCGCTGGGTTATCGATCGGAGGGTCTGGGGTTCAAGCCCCAGTATTGCCAAGCTGCCACTCTTGGGCCCTTGAGCAAGGCCCTTAACCCTCTATGCTCCAGGGGACCCTTACGAGAAAAATAAATCAAGAACCGTGACGTCGGAGCGACGTGGGGCCGCCTTCCCGTGGGCTCACCACCTGCAGGAGGGACCGTAAGGGACCGGTGCTGAGAGGATTGGGCAGCAGTCGAAGGCGGGGGCCTTGACAGCCCGATCCCTGGACACGGAGAAGTGTCTAGGGAATCTGCTTAGACTGCTGCCCCCGCGACCCGATTACGGATAAGTGGGAGAAGATGAACGAAAGGATGATGAATCATTAGTCATTTAGGTCAACATTGGATCATTCAGAGATCCTCACTGAACTTCTGGAGAGAGTTTGCTGCACTGAAAGTAAAGGGGCTGAATAATTTTGCACGGCCAATTTTTCAGTTTTTTATTTGTTAAAAAAGTTTGAGATATCCAATAAATTTCGTTCCACTTCATGATTGTGTCCCACTTGTTGTTGATTCTTCACAAAAAATTACAGTTTTATATCTTTATGTTTGAAGCCTGAAATGTGGCAAAAGTTCGCAAAGTTCAAGGGGGCCGAATACTTTCGCAAGGCACTGTACTTGTATATTACAGGTTTATTTTATGAAATGAAGGATCTGTTTGGGTCTGCCTGATTTATTCTGACATCCTACCTCTGGATGGACTTCCACATGAACAGTGTAAAGATCCATACTGAGTAACTCAAGATCCTCGAGGATGGATTTGGAATATAAATAATAACAACATGCTATAATGGGCTCAGGACCACAGTTTGCATGAACAGTAACACATTTAAGTGTCCATCACTAAACAGTACAACTCAACAATGATAGAGCTGTAATGAATGGACATTCAGTGTTGAGGATGAGGATGGGTTCTCTTTTGTGTTTGGTTCCACTCAAGATTTTTTCCTCATGAAGTCTTAGGGAGTTTTATCTTCATCACAGTCACCAGTGGCTTACAAATTAGGGATACAAGTAAAAGCAACAAACTTAAAGGCACTAAACTTGTACATTCCAACTTTAGAACCTCTTTATCTCTGTAAAGCTGCTTTGAGACAATGTCCATTGTTAAAAACACTCTACAAATAAAACTAAATTGAATTGAATCGGATTACATGTGATCCTTATTGTCTTTTTTTGCAAGATTCAAGCTTTTTAAAAACCTGGTTGGTTGCTCTGAAAATTGTGCATTAAATAAAAGGAACTATGAATACACAGTGTAAGAGCAAATATATTAGCTAAAGATAAAGTAGTAGTTAAAATAATAAATCCTCAGACATTTTTTTTCCCTCAGAGATTCACAAGAAGCCCTTGCTGTCCCAGTTATTGTGTGACTTCACACTGTTGACTGAACACACAACAAAAACTGGCAACAGGCAGCTCTACCAAAAAAAAGTATGTCTTAAAGCTTTTGGATGGAACCATCCACTTTTACCATTTCCATTTTGGCTAACTTACTTACTTTGGGAAATCGCTGGAGTTTTCCACTGCTAAGCTCAACATGGCAAAACACAGGAGAATTAAAAGCTGAGAGGAAATTGCAAAGGATTTGTTGAACAAACTAAAGCCATTAAGAATTATTTCATTATATTTACCTACCAGTAAATTTTGTTTTAATGAGGGTTGAGGTTTTTTCTGTGTGTATAATTCACTCAACTTGTACACTAGATACAGATTACATTTGGAAATAATAAAATTGATATTGATAAAAAAAATAAAAAAATCTTTAGGCTTGTGATAGAGAATGTGAAAACGTTATATGGGTCGAAATACCGTTTTAAACAGACCGACTGCTTCAAGCACACAGGAGAATATACAATAACTCAAATAACCACTCTTTTCCAGTTTTACAACAAAAAAAGCAACATTGTGTGGTCTAAGAACAAGAATCTGACACCATAGTAGGCATAAGTCTTTAGAACTTGAGAGAGGAAGATTGAAAAAGAAACATCTGGTCAAATAAACCTTGATTTCTCCTGTGACATTCACAGGAGAATTGGGTTGAAATATGAAATCAACATTTACAACATTTAGCAGACTCTCTATTTCAAAGCAACTTGAGTTTATCTAGTTTATACTGCTAAGGGTTAAGGGCCTTGCTCAAGGGCCCAGTAGTAGCAGATTGGCAGGGCTAGTATTTGAACTTATGATTCATGTGATAATTGTCGGAAAACAATCCACATGATCTCACTTCCGCACCCACCCTACTCACCAGATTTGGCTCCTGCGGAGTTTGCCCTCTTCGCAGAGATGAAGATCCAGCTTGACACCATTGCGGTGATGAAGGTGCTTGACACGCTTTGAAAAGACTTCCAGGACACATTCCAGAAGAGTGAGGAACACTGGGAGCGCTGTATTGCTGTGCAAGGGGACTATTTTGAAGGTGATAGTGTGTAAACGTAGATAAATGAAGTACTTTCTTGTAAACAGAGCAAATCAAACCTTGTACATTACTCTAACAGCAATGCTCCATCGATCCAATCTGCCATGTGCCCCTTTTGGTGGTGGGGTTTATCATACACTGGGTCCATAACTAGTTCAGAATATCAGAATTGTCAGTTTTGAATATCAGAATTGTCATTTTGGACAAATGTGCTCATCAGCTATTTTAACATTAAGCGTAAAGAAAGAGCATCACATAAAACACTTCCTTATCATGTGAAAGCCTTCACAAAAATGGAATAATAATAAAATAAAAAAACTATAAAAAAAATCTATACTACACCATGGTGTCACCTCCTACATCATCACAACTTTCTTTGGATACTTTGTGTTCTTTTACACAAACTTTTACAATATACACAATCTTTGATGAACTACACATCTGTCACTTCCTGATTTCTTCCTCAGACTGAAATATTTAACTAAACATCATTACTACATTCAATCAAATGTTATTTTTTCATCAGATTTTTGAATTAATGTGTTTGCATATGCATTTTGCAGATGCATTATTAACACAATTCTGAACATGTATGTATCCATTAGACTGACCTTGTTAGGTATTTGGTGTAATAATGAGTGTGGGTTTTCTCTCTATTTTTATGTTGACCGCTGTGTTTATAAACCTGCCTGCTCATAACATTGATGCTTTGTATACTGGCCTGTGAATCACTCTTATATCCAGCTGCTCCTGGCTCCCTGATGCTACAGAACACTTTGCCAAACAAGAAAACAGCAGGTATGCTCCAACTTGTTCCAGGAGAACGTTAGCTCAAAGTAAATGAAAGACAGCAGAAAGTGAATGGTGTGGTGTGGAATTAATGGAGTACATTAGACTGTAATAACAAAGCAAGTTGGATATTTTTTAATATAGTAATATGCAAAGGTTTAAGGCAGGTGTAAAAAAAAAATTGTAAAGTGAGAATGCTTAAAAAAAATAAAAAATAGTGTATTTTCATCAATTAACAAAATGTAAATGAACCGATGTTCCAAACCAGATCAATATTTGATATGAGCACACATTGCCTGCTTTTAGGTACGCTTGCACAGAGATCTCAGCAGGTAGGTTGTTCCAAACATGGATGAACTAACCACAGATCTTGTATGTAGGCTCCTCAAATTCATCTGTCTCTTCATGTAATCTCAGACAGACTCGATGATGTTGAGAACCAAAACTATCACTTCCAGGACTCCTTATTCTTCTCTACGTTGAAGACAGTACTTAATGACATTGGCTGTAGGTTTGAAGTAGTTGTCTTGCAGCAGAATAAATTTAGGGGCCGTTCAGACACCTCCCTGATGGTACTGCACGCGGAAGGAGTATCTGCCTGTATTTCTCAGCATTGACGACACCATTAATCCTGACCACATCTCTTCAATACCATTTGCAGAAATGCAGCTCCAAACCTGCATCATGCTTCACTGTTGCCTGCAGACCCTCAATATTGTAGCTCTCCAGACCTTCAGTATACATACTGCCTCCTGCTACAGTCTCGTCAGTCCAGAGCCCCTGCTGCCATTTTTCTGCTCTTAGTTCCTCTATTCTTATGCAGTGTTCAGACACTTGTTTCCATGTCGAAGGTTTGACTTTTTACCTGCAATACTACCATGAAGCCCACTAAATGTGTGTACCTATGTGGCAAGTGTAATGTCACATTAGATTATTGAAATTACAATTAACTAATGGTAAAATGTACTGGGTTTCTTTTTTTTTTTGAAATTTGTATTAGGAGAGATTGAATGAATGATGCATGGTCATGTGGTTACAAACATATGAAGTGCTGTCATGCAAGTTATGTCACGCGTAAGCACGAAGGTAGAGCTGACGTAATTTCCGGCCGCCCTCTTTCTTCTGAGGAATGTGATAGCGATGGGAGGCACGGCCAGACCAGAGATTCTGTCTGGTGATGTCTGTTGTTTTAATACAGAAGCCCAGAAGCTGAAAGTGAATCACATGACAACTGCATCATCGTGTGAAGATCTTTTATTATCAAAGCACACAACGCAGAGCAAATCCACTACACCTAGGTCCCACTGGTTTCCTCCAGTTTTGTTGATGGCACTCATGGACATCTCCTGATGTTGATGGGAAGTAAGCATGATGTGTCTTTCATCTACTGTATTAAGTTTCCTTGGTTGACCACTGGTTTAGTATCTGTGATCGCTTCCAAACCCTCACCTTATTAGCAGAGTTTTTCTGTTCCTCACCTGGTTTAAAGCGCCTACACAGCTGTTTCTGTTTTACTCAATGACTGGGTTACAACCTACAGTTGAAATTGATGATCAGCAACTGCTTGATGTGATTAGTTAATCAGAAACCTGACTCTGATCCTACAAAATACCTGACTTTGTGTAAGTGTACAAAGTGTGCAAAAGGAAAAATTGGAAGCCAAACAGTGTCACACCAAATACTTTTTTGAGTTGGATTTTTATTCTGTTCATTTATTTTCACACCTGCATAACACTTTTGCACACTAGTCTAAATATGAGAAAGCTCATTAACAGAAATGTTATTGACAGAGCCTGATAGTGTGTGTGTTACTGACCTCTGCATAATTCGATTTTATTAAGCCAAAGCATTAACGGATATGTTCACCATTAATATAATTACAATTTCTGATCGGATTTGTTTTATCAAAGCAAAATGTACAGCAGTCTCAATTATTTAGTAAATACTAAATACTGCATACTGTATATGAGTGTGTACTAGTTTACCCCCAAATACACCACCACCATAAAACCTGCGTTTTAAAAACCTGGTTACCTGCATAAAACCACCATTAAATCTGTAAATAGTGTCTGTATCAGGAAAGCACTAACTTGGCAACATTAGAGGTTAAAAAGGTGTTTTTTGCCACAGTTTGAATGAATGGTTCTGTTAAGTAACTGAACAACACACTTCAATAATGATGGCACTCAATCTTTCAGTCTTTTTTAATAAGTTACTGACTTTCAGCATTTTATGACACATATCTGTAAATGTTTGGGCTGCTAGAGGGTCCAATTCTGCCATCACACTTGCATTTAGCACTTCGCCCAAACTGTCGCACATTTAATGTTTACTCACATTCAGCAAAATCACCTGCTGCTTCCAGCCAGGCTGCAATCACTCACTCTCCTCTTCAGCTGATGATACCGTCTTCATCAGTAAACATTTATCATCACCATTACATCCATCCTAATTATTATGATAATGATATCAGGCCTTATTTATCAGGCTTTGAGAAAAGTTGAGTAAATGATTGTGCAGGCCAAACCAAATGGAATATTGCCCTCACAATACAAAAAAAAAAAAATGAACTAAAGAACTGAACTAAAGAAAAAAAGGAAATTTGAAAGACTTTTTCAAGACTGAAATTGTCTCATTTTTTCTGCATTTGGCAGACGCCCTTATCTAGATTAACTTACAACTAAGCGGTTGAGGGATAAGGGTGTTGCTCAAGGACCCAGCAATTGCAGCTGTGATTTGAACTTGGGATATTCTGATCTAAAGTTCAATGTCCTAACCACTGAGCTCCTCCACCTCCTGTTCAACACTTCTCACGTCTCATCATATTCCAATCCAAAGTCTGTTTCTGATTTCATCTGACCTCCCCACTTATTCTGCTTCGATTTTTAGCCAGAATAAATGAAAAGTGTTCAGAGTGTGCAAATCAAATCTGAGATTTTCTTCCTGGAGAAGCCGAGCATGACTCTCAGCCTCACCTCGGGCTATGACCTTCAGGCTAAATGAAAGTAAAGTAGGCTAATTGCCATAAAATATTGCTTATATCATGTGAGGAGAATTACATTTCAACTTCTAACTTACTTAAGCCTGTATTTACTTTTATTAAGTAGATTTTTCTTTAATAAAAAAACACCTGAGGCTACAGGGGGTTATAAATTGCAGTTCTCCTTAAAATAAATAACAAACGAGCAAACTACATTCTGCTTTTTTAAAGCAGGGTAAAGAAATCAGTGTAATGACTGGGATGTTCACAGCTGCAGATCCAGGGTTTGTGAAAAGTGTGGAAGTCTTGGTGTTTGAGAGACAAATGCATGTTATTTTGTTTCTATGCAGCAAACTCAGTAACATAACAGTTTGAAGAACAACTTTACACACTCTCAGCATCACTACAGTTTGTTTCTCCAAACATTCAGCTGAAATACTTTGCCATTGAGAAATTCAATAGGATTTAGGAAAGATTAAATGAACACTTCGGATAATCGTGTAATTGTTGTATGGTGAAGTTGGTTTCAATGAGCCGCAGTACAGAGAATTACATGGTGTTGAAGTTTGGAATGGTAGCCATGTTGGTTCAGGATTCCTTTTAGTTTCCAGACCCTTCCCTTGTGTAAAACAACCCCAAACCATTAAGCTTCTACCTCCATGTTTGACTGTGTGGGTGAGGCTGTCTGACACAAGTTTTTCTATTAGAGACAAAAAACACTGAACTTTCTTCCACATATTCACTGCCCAATTCCTGTGTGTTTGTTGCCTTTTACTGAGTTTGGTGCAAAAAAATCAAATGGAACATGTGTCTCAAAAACATTAAAGTACAGGAACTGTATGAGAGATTTTTGTTGCATTTTATTGCACAGCGTCTTTTTGTTTATTATATCCTATAAAGGTCTGAACGAATCACTCAGACTATGTCATTGTGACATCGTAATGTTGAATGTTTGAATAAATTGACAACAGTAATCAAATTCTTATTCAGGCAGTGCATATTTACTGTATCTAAAATGTGTAAAATAGACACACAGCGTATTGTATTATATTTCAGATTTGTATATTCTGTTGCTATGAAATAAAGAAATGAATAATAGAAAGATTTTGAAGAGAATCTGACTGGTTTGCTGGACATAGTGTACTTACTTATACTGACCAGGAAGGGGGAGCAGTGAGCTCAGAGATATCAGAGAGACAAAACACAGGAATATGGAAGTGAGAATAAAGACCTATATCAACTGTATGTCACTAATCAGTAATGGTGATTACAGACCTGAATTTAGGCCACTGCTGCAGATGACTGTAAAACCTGAATCCAGGCTACAGCGTGTGAGAAAGCTGCAGCTATTCACAAGTCTGCATCAGAGAGATGATTTCTCGAACAGGATATCTGAACAGCATTTTGAAACGAGAGAGAGAGAGAATAGAGAGAGAGAATAGGGGATGTAGAAAAAGAGTAGGTGTAAAGGATGAAGAAGTGTAGGCCAGGTGGCACATCTACAGAGGAGGGATAAAAGATTGACCCTTAGATGTGGAGGAGAAGATCTCGATTACTTTCTTCTCTCCCATTTCCTGCTTTATTCCTCTCCCCACTCTAGCTCCAAGCTAAAAAGGTAGGAGACATGAGCAAGAGAGAGAGAGAGATGTAATATATAAAATTGAAGTTAAACTGGAGTTGGAGAAGAGTAAAAAAGATTAGGTCCAAGGCCATTTGTACAAAAAAAAAAAAAAAGAAATGCTATAGTGTTTTTCTGACTGTAATCATCATGCAGTTATGCTTCAGCCTGTGCTTTCTGCATGATCTCTATATAACTGAAAACTAGATTTAAATACTATTTATATATGTATCCTAGTTTAGCTTTATATTATATACAGTATCTCACAAAAGTGAGTACACCACTCACATTTCAGCAACCATTTAACCAAATACAAACCATCTTCTCAAGGGACAATATTATACTAAATTAAAAAAATTAAACTTGGATATATTTTACAGCTTGAATAGCAGTATAGATTTACAGTCCTCTAAAAATAACTCAGCATACAGTCATTATTGTCTAAATAACTGGCAACAAAAGTGAGTACACCCTAAGTGAACATGTCAAAACTGTGTCCAAAGTGTGAATATTTTGTGTGAGCATCATTGTTATGTAGCACTGCCTTCATCCTCCTTAGCATGGAATTCACCAGAGCTGCACAGGTTGCTGCTGGGATCCTCTTCCACTCCTCCACAATGACATCACGGAGCTGCTGGATGTTAGACACATGGCGTTTCTCCACCTTCCGCTTGAGGATACCCACAGGTGCTCAATAGGGTTCAGGTCTGGAGACATACTTGCCCACTCCATCACCTTCAGCTTCCTCAGCAAGGCAGTTTTCCACTTGGCGGTGTGTTTGGGGTCATTATTATGTTGGAATACTGTTAATGTTGAGCTTCAGAATGCTCACCAGTACCAGCAGCACTCATGCAGCCCCAGACCATGACGCTACCACCACCATGCTTGACTCTAGGCAAGACACAATTTTCTTGGTACTTCTGCACTTGGACAGGTCGTATTGAGCAAACTGTTTTCTGGCTTTCTTGTGAGCCAGCTTCAGAAGAGGCTTCCTTCTCTGTATGGCCTGAGCACTGACAAGCGCACCTTCTGCAAAGCTGGCAGCATTGATGCGTCTGTTTTTTTTAACCCAGCTTCTGCACCTGACACACAGCACGAGGACTCAACTTCTTTGATCGAACCTTGTGAGGCCTGTTTTAGCTGGAACCGTCTTGGAAAACCTCTGTATGACCCTGGCAACTGTACTGTAACTCATTTTCAGGGTGACAATACCGATCTTCTTATTGCCTCAGCAACTTTGTGGAGAGCAAGGATTCTAATTCTTAAATTCTCAGAGAGTCTTTGCCATGAGGTGCCATGTTGAACATCCAGCAGTCATTATGAGAGAATTGTACTTAAAGCACCAAAAAGTAACTGCTCTAATACAAGATTATAGTATAGATAATATAGATAATACACAAACGAGTATGGTTGTATTTGTATGTCTGTCAAGCAGACAAAAACATGAATAGAATCAATAGAACATGTGGCTTTGAATGGTTACACGCAATACAGCTGTTATCACTTAGGGTGTATTTACTTTCTTGCCAGCCATTTAGACAATAATGGCTGTATGTTGAATTATCAAAAGACAGTAAATCTGTAATGCTATACAAGCTGCACATTGACTACGCTAACATATATATATAAGATTTATTTCTATAGTTTTGTCTTGAGGAGATACGGAGATACACTTAAATGGTTTATATATATATATATATATATATATATATATATATATATATATATAT